>JACMZG010000287.1:0-21226 GCA_018340805.1 Microvelia longipes
TTTAAAGCGTATTTAAGTGCTTAAAATGATCAAATAAGCATGAAAATCACTATTTTAATAACTGGATTTCGATCAGAGAACCACAGTAAATCACACAAAGTACAACTTATGCAATATGTCTGGAACGAATCTAAAGTAGAAAACCAAAGTTTTCTCGTGTTTTCCACGCTAAAATGCATGAAATAACACTGTTCTATTGCTGAACATGTTAGGAAATAGATTGAAACAAATCTGCCGATGGCTTCTACAATTCTTGATGGAAATCGCTTATTTCTCTAATGTTATTGTTTAAAGCGTATTTAAGCGCTTAAAATGATCAAAATAAGCATGAAAATCACTATTTTAATAACTGGATTTCGATCAGAGAACCACAGTAAATCACACAAAGTACAACTTATGCAATATGTCTGGAACGAATCTAAAGTAGAAAACCAAAGTTTTCTCGTGTTTTCCACGTCTAAAATGCATGAAATAACACTGTTCTATTGCTGAATATTGTTAGGAAATAGATTGAAACAAATCTGCCGATGGCATCTACAATTCTTGATGGAAATCGCTTATTTCTCTAATGTTATTGTTTAAAGCGTATTTAAGCGCTTAAAATGATCAAAATAAGCATGAAAATCACTATTTTAATAACTGGATTTCGATCAGAGAACCACAGTAAATCACACAAAGTACAACTTATGCAATATGTCTGGAACGAATCTAAAGTAGAAAACCAAAGTTTTCTCGTGTTTTCCACGTCTAAAATGCATGAAATAACACTGTTCTATTGCTGAATATTGTTAGGAAATAGATTGAAACAAATCTGCCGATGGCTCTACAATTCTTGATGGAAATCGCTTATTTCTCTAATGTTATTGTTTAAAGCGTATTTAAGCGCTTAAAATGATCAAAATAAGCATGAAAATCACTATTTTAATAACTGGATTTCGATCAGAGAACCACAGTAAATCACACAAAGTACAACTTATGCAATATGTCTGGAACGAATCTAAAGTAGAAAACCAAAGTTTTCTCGTGTTTTCCACGTCTAAAATGCATGAAATAACACTGTTCTATTGCTGAATATTGTTAGGAAATAGATTGAAACAAATCTGCCGATGGCTCTACAATTCTTGATGGAAATCGCTTATTTCTCTAATGTTATTGTTTAAAGCGTATTTAAGCGCTTAAAAATGATCAAAATAAGCATGAAAATCACTATTTTAATAACTGGATTTCGATCAGAGAACCACAGTAAATCACACAAAGTACAACTTATGCAATATGTCTGGAACGAATCTAAAGTAGAAAACCAAAGTTTTCTCGTGTTTTCCACGTCTAAAATGCATGAAATAACACTGTTCTATTGCTGAATATTGTTAGGAAATAGATTGAAACAAATCTGCCGATGGCTCTACAATTCTTGATGGAAATCGCTTATTTCTCTAATGTTATTGTTTAAAGCGTATTTAAGCGCTTAAAATGATCAAAATAAGCATGAAAATCACTATTTTAATAACTGGATTTCGATCAGAGAACCACAGTAAATCACACAAAGTACAACTTATGCAATATGTCTGGAACGAATCTAAAGTAGAAAACCAAAGTTTTCTCGTGTTTTCCACGTCTAAAATGCATGAAATAACACTGTTCTATTGCTGAATATTGTTAGGAAATAGATTGAAACAAATCTGCCGATGGCTCTACAATTCTTGATGGAAATCGCTTATTTCTCTAATGTTATTGTTTAAAGCGTATTTAAGCGCTTAAAATGATCAAAATAAGCATGAAAATCACTATTTTAATAACTGGATTTCGATCAGAGAACCACAGTAAATCACACAAAGTACAACTTATGCAATATGTCTGGAACGAATCTAAAGTAGAAAACCAAAGTTTTCTCGTGTTTTCCACGTCTAAAATGCATGAAATAACACTGTTCTATTGCTGAATATTGTTAGGAAATAGATTGAAACAAATCTGCCGATGGCTTCTACAATTCTTGATGGAAATCGCTTATTTCTCTAATGTTATTGTTTAAAGCGTATTTAAGCGCTTAAAATGATCAAAATAAGCATGAAAATCACTATTTTAATAACTGGATTTCGATCAGAGAACCACAGTAAATCACACAAAGTACAACTTATGCAATATGTCTGGAACGAATCTAAAGTAGAAAACCAAAGTTTTCTCGTGTTTTCCACGTCTAAAATGCATGAAATAACACTGTTCTATTGCTGAATATTGTTAGGAAATAGATTGAAACAAATCTGCCGATGGCTCTACAATTCTTGATGGAAATCGCTTATTTCTCTAATGTTATTGTTTAAAGCGTATTTAAGCGCTTAAAATGATCAAAATAAGCATGAAAATCACTATTTTAATAACTGGATTTCGATCAGAGAACCACAGTAAATCACACAAAGTACAACTTATGCAATATGTCTGGAACGAATCTAAAGTAGAAAACCAAAGTTTTCTCGTGTTTTCCACGTCTAAAATGCATGAAATAACACTGTTCTATTGCTGAATTGTTAGGAAATAGATTGAAACAAATCTGCCGATGGCTCTACAATTCTTGATGGAAATCGCTTATTTCTCTAATGTTATTGTTTAAAGCGTATTTAAGCGCTTAAAATGATCAAAATAAGCATGAAAATCACTATTTTAATAACTGGATTTCGATCAGAGAACCACAGTAAATCACACAAAGTACAACTTATGCAATATGTCTGGAACGAATCTAAAGTAGAAAACCAAAGTTTTCTCGTGTTTCCACGTCTAAAATGCATGAAATAACACTGTTCTATTGCTGAATATTGTTAGGAAATAGATTGAAACAAATCTGCCGATGGCTTCTACAATTCTTGATGGAAATCGCTTATTTCTCTAATGTTATTGTTTAAAGCGTATTTAAGCGCTTAAAATGATCAAAATAAGCATGAAAATCACTATTTTAATAACTGGATTTCGATCAGAGAACCACAGTAAATCACACAAAGTACAACTTATGCAATATGTCTGGAACGAATCTAAAGTAGAAAACCAAAGTTTTCTCGTGTTTTCCACGTCTAAAATGCATGAAATAACACTGTTCTATTGCTGAATATTGTTAGGAAATAGATTGAAACAAATCTGCCGATGGCTCTACAATTCTTGATGGAAATCGCTTATTTCTCTAATGTTATTGTTTAAAGCGTATTTAAGCGCTTAAAATGATCAAAATAAGCATGAAAATCACTATTTTAATAACTGGATTTCGATCAGAGAACCACAGTAAATCACACAAAGTACAACTTATGCAATATGTCTGGAACGAATCTAAAGTAGAAAACCAAAGTTTTCTCGTGTTTCCACGTCTAAAATGCATGAAATAACACTGTTCTATTGCTGAATATTGTTAGGAAATAGATTGAAACAAATCTGCCGATGGCTCTACAATTCTTGATGGAAATCGCTTATTTCTCTAATGTTATTGTTTAAAGCGTATTTAAGCGCTTAAAATGATCAAAATAAGCATGAAAATCACTATTTTAATAACTGGATTTCGATCAGAGAACCACAGTAAATCACACAAAGTACAACTTATGCAATATGTCTGGAACGAATCTAAAGTAGAAAACCAAAGTTTTCTCGTGTTTTCCACGTCTAAAATGCATGAAATAACACTGTTCTATTGCTGAATATTGTTAGGAAATAGATTGAAACAAATCTGCCGATGGCTTCTACAATTCTTGATGGAAATCGCTTATTTCTCTAATGTTATTGTTTAAAGCGTATTTAAGCGCTTAAAATGATCAAAATAAGCATGAAAATCACTATTTTAATAACTGGATTTCGATCAGAGAACCACAGTAAATCACACAAAGTACAACTTATGCAATATGTCTGGAACGAATCTAAAGTAGAAAACCAAAGTTTTCTCGTGTTTTCCACGTCTAAAATGCATGAAATAACACTGTTCTATTGCTGAATATTGTTAGGAAATAGATTGAAACAAATCTGCCGATGGCTCTACAATTCTTGATGGAAATCGCTTATTTCTCTAATGTTATTGTTTAAAGCGTATTTAAGCGCTTAAAATGATCAAAATAAGCATGAAAATCACTATTTTAATAACTGGATTTCGATCAGAGAACCACAGTAAATCACACAAAGTACAACTTATGCAATATGTCTGGAACGAATCTAAAGTAGAAAACCAAAGTTTTCTCGTGTTTCCACGTCTAAAATGCATGAAATAACACTGTTCTATTGCTGAATTGTTAGGAAATAGATTGAAACAAATCTGCCGATGGCTCTACAATTCTTGATGGAAATCGCTTATTTCTCTAATGTTATTGTTTAAAGCGTATTTAAGCGCTTAAAATGATCAAAATAAGCATGAAAATCACTATTTTAATAACTGGATTTCGATCAGAGAACCACAGTAAATCACACAAAGTACAACTTATGCAATATGTCTGGAACGAATCTAAAGTAGAAAACCAAAGTTTTCTCGTGTTTTCCACGTCTAAAATGCATGAAATAACACTGTTCTATTGCTGAATATTGTTAGGAAATAGATTGAAACAAATCTGCCGATGGCATCTACAATTCTTGATGGAAATCGCTTATTTCTCTAATGTTATTGTTTAAAGCGTATTTAAGCGCTTAAAATGATCAAAATAAGCATGAAAATCACTATTTTAATAACTGGATTTCGATCAGAGAACCACAGTAAATCACACAAAGTACAACTTATGCAATATGTCTGGAACGAATCTAAAGTAGAAAACCAAAGTTTTCTCGTGTTTTCCACGTCTAAAATGCATGAAATAACACTGTTCTATTGCTGAATATTGTTAGGAAATAGATTGAAACAAATCTGCCGATGGCTCTACAATTCTTGATGGAAATCGCTTATTTCTCTAATGTTATTGTTTAAAGCGTATTTAAGCGCTTAAAATGATCAAAATAAGCATGAAAATCACTATTTTAATAACTGGATTTCGATCAGAGAACCACAGTAAATCACACAAAGTACAACTTATGCAATATGTCTGGAACGAATCTAAAGTAGAAAACCAAAGTTTTCTCGTGTTTTCCACGTCTAAAATGCATGAAATAACACTGTTCTATTGCTGAATATTGTTAGGAAATAGATTGAAACAAATCTGCCGATGGCTCTACAATTCTTGATGGAAATCGCTTATTTCTCTAATGTTATTGTTTAAAGCGTATTTAAGCGCTTAAAATGATCAAAATAAGCATGAAAATCACTATTTTAATAACTGGATTTCGATCAGAGAACCACAGTAAATCACACAAAGTACAACTTATGCAATATGTCTGGAACGAATCTAAAGTAGAAAACCAAAGTTTTCTCGTGTTTCCACGTCTAAAATGCATGAAATAACACTGTTCTATTGCTGAATATTGTTAGGAAATAGATTGAAACAAATCTGCCGATGGCATCTACAATTCTTGATGGAAATCGCTTATTTCTCTAATGTTATTGTTTAAAGCGTATTTAAGCGCTTAAAATGATCAAAATAAGCATGAAAATCACTATTTTAATAACTGGATTTCGATCAGAGACCACAGTAAATCACACAAAGTACAACTTATGCAATATGTCTGGAACGAATCTAAAGTAGAAAACCAAAGTTTTCTCGTGTTTTCCACGTCTAAAATGCATGAAATAACACTGTTCTATTGCTGAATATTGTTAGGAAATAGATTGAAACAAATCTGCCGATGGCTCTACAATTCTTGATGGAAATCGCTTATTTCTCTAATGTTATTGTTTAAAGCGTATTTAAGCGCTTAAAATGATCAAAATAAGCATGAAAATCACTATTTTAATAACTGGATTTCGATCAGAGAACCACAGTAAATCACACAAAGTACAACTTATGCAATATGTCTGGAACGAATCTAAAGTAGAAAACCAAAGTTTTCTCGTGTTTTCCACGTCTAAAATGCATGAAATAACACTGTTCTATTGCTGAATATTGTTAGGAAATAGATTGAAACAAATCTGCCGATGGCTCTACAATTCTTGATGGAAATCGCTTATTTCTAATGTTATTGTTTAAAGCGTATTTAAGCGCTTAAAATGATCAAAATAAGCATGAAAATCACTATTTTAATAACTGGATTTCGATCAGAGAACCACAGTAAATCACACAAAGTACAACTTATGCAATATGTCTGGAACGAATCTAAAGTAGAAAACCAAAGTTTTCTCGTGTTTCCACGTCTAAAATGCATGAAATAACACTGTTCTATTGCTGAATATTGTTAGGAAATAGATTGAAACAAATCTGCCGATGGCTCTACAATTCTTGATGGAAATCGCTTATTTCTCTAATGTTATTGTTTAAAGCGTATTTAAGCGCTTAAAATGATCAAAATAAGCATGAAAATCACTATTTTAATAACTGGATTTCGATCAGAGAACCACAGTAAATCACAAAAGTACAACTTATGCAATATGTCTGGAACGAATCTAAAGTAGAAAACCAAAGTTTTCTCGTGTTTTCCACGTCTAAAATGCATGAAATAACACTGTTCTATTGCTGAATATTGTTAGGAAATAGATTGAAACAAATGCCGATGGCTCTACAATTCTTGATGGAAATCGCTTATTTCTCTAATGTTTATTGTTTAAAGCGTATTTAAGCGCTTAAAATGATCAAAATAAGCATGAAAATCACTATTTTAATAACTGGATTTCGATCAGAGAACCACAGTAAATCACACAAAGTACAACTTATGTAATATGTCTGGAACGAATCTAAAGTAGAAAACCAAAGTTTTCTCGTGTTTTCCACGTCTAAAATGCATGAAATAACACTGTTCTATTGCTGAATATTGTTAGGAAATAGATTGAAACAAATCTGCCGATGGCTTACAATTCTTGATGGAAATCGCTTATTTCTCTAATGTTATTGTTTAAAGCGTATTTAAGCGCTTAAAACGATCAAAATAAGCATGAAAATCACTATTTTAATAACTGGATTTCGATCAGAGAACCACAGTAAATCACACAAAGTACAACTTATGCAATATGTCTGGAACGAATCTAAAGTAGAAAACCAAAGTTTTCTCGTGTTTTCCACGTCTAAAATGCATGAAATAACACTGTTCTATTGCTGAATATTGTTAGGAAATAGATTGAAACAAATCTGCCGATGGCTCTACAATTCTTGATGGAAATCGCTTATTTCTCTAATGTTATTGTTTAAAGCGTATTTAAGCGCTTAAAATGATCAAAATAAGCATGAAAATCACTATTTTAATAACTGGATTTCGATCAGAGAACCACAGTAAATCACACAAAGTACAACTTATGCAATATGTCTGGAACGAATCTAAAGTAGAAAACCAAAGTTTTCTCGTGTTTTCCACGTCTAAAATGCATGAAATAACACTGTTCTATTGCTGAATATTGTTAGGAAATAGATTGAAACAAATCTGCCGATGGCATCTACAATTCTTGATGGAAATCGCTTATTTCTCTAATGTTATTGTTTAAAGCGTATTTAAGCGCTTAAAACGATCAAAATAAGCATGAAAATCACTATTTTAATAACTGGATTTCGATCAGAGAACCACAGTAAATCACACAAAGTACAACTTATGCAATATGTCTGGAACGAATCTAAAGTAGAAAACCAAAGTTTTCTCGTGTTTTCCACGTCTAAAATGCATGAAATAACACTGTTCTATTGCTGAATATTGTTAGGAAATAGATTGAAACAAATCTGCCGATGGCATCTACAATTCTTGATGGAAATCGCTTATTTCTCTAATGTTATTGTTTAAAGCGTATTTAAGCGTTAAAACGATCAAAATAAGCATGAAAATCACTATTTTAATAACTGGATTTCGATCAGAGAACCACAGTAAATCACACAAAGTACAACTTATGTAAATATGTCTGGAACGAATCTAAAGTAGAAAAAAGTTTTCTCGTGTTTCCACGTCTAAAATGCATGAAATAACACTGTTCTATTGCTGAATATTGTTAGGAAATAGATTGAAACAAATCTGCCGATGGCTCTACAATTCTTGATGGAAATCGCTTATTTCTCTAATGTTATTGTTTAAAGCGTATTTAAGCGCTTAAAATGATCAAAATAAGCATGAAAATCACTATTTTAATAACTGGATTTCGATCAGAGAACCACAGTAAATCACACAAAGTACAACTTATGCAATATGTCTGGAACGAATCTAAAGTAGAAAACCAAAGTTTTCTCGTGTTTTCCACGTCTAAAATGCATGAAATAACACTGTTCTATTGCTGAAATTTTTAGGAAATAGATTGAAACAAATCTGCCGATGGCATCTACAATTCTTGATGGAAATCGCTTATTTCTCTAATGTTATTGTTTAAAGCGTATTTAAGCGCTTAAAATGATCAAAATAAGCATGAAAATCACTATTTTAATAACTGGATTTCGATCAGAGAACCACAGTAAATCACACAAAGTACAACTTATGCAATATGTCTGGAACGAATCTAAAGTAGAAAACCAAAGTTTTCTCGTGTTTTCCACGTCTAAAATGCATGAAATAACACTGTTCTATTGCTGAATATGTTAGGAAATAGATTGAAACAAATCTGCCGATGGCTCTACAATTCTTGATGGAAATCGCTTATTTCTCTAATGTTATTGTTTAAAGCGTATTTAAGCGCTTAAAATGATCAAAATAAGCATGAAAATCACTATTTTAATAACTGGATTTCGATCAGAGAACCACAGTAAATCACACAAAGTACAACTTATGCAATATGTCTGGAACGAATCTAAAGTAGAAAACCAAAGTTTTCTCGTGTTTTCCACGTCTAAAATGCATGAAATAACACTGTTCTATTGCTGAATATTGTTAGGAAATAGATTGAAACAAATCTGCCGATGGCTCTACAATTCTTGATGGAAATCGCTTATTTCTCTAATGTTATTGTTTAAAGCGTATTTAAGCGCTTAAAATGATCAAAATAAGCATGAAAATCACTATTTTAATAACTGGATTTCGATCAGAGAACCACAGTAAATCACACAAAGTACAACTTATGCAATATGTCTGGAACGAATCTAAAGTAGAAAACCAAAGTTTTCTCGTGTTTTCCACGTCTAAAATGCATGAAATAACACTGTTCTATTGCTGAATATTGTTAGGAAATAGATTGAAACAAATCTGCCGATGGCATCTACAATTCTTGATGGAAATCGCTTATTTCTCTAATGTTATTGTTTAAAAGCGTATTTAAGCGCTTAAAATGATCAAAATAAGCATGAAAATCACTATTTTAATAACTGGATTTCGATCAGAGAACCACAGTAAATCACACAAAGTACAACTTATGCAATATGTCTGGAACGAATCTAAAGTAGAAAACCAAAGTTTTCTCGTGTTTTCCACGTCTAAAATGCATGAAATAACACTGTTCTATTGCTGAATATTGTTAGGAAATAGATTGAAACAAATCTGCCGATGGCATCTACAATTCTTGATGGAAATCGCTTATTTCTAATGTTATTGTTTAAAGCGTATTTAAGCGCTTAAAATGATCAAAATAAGCATGAAAATCACTATTTTAATAACTGGATTTCGATCAGAGAACCACAGTAAATCACACAAAGTACAACTTATGCAATATGTCTGGAACGAATCTAAAGTAGAAAACCAAAGTTTTCTCGTGTTTTCCACGTCTAAAATGCATGAAATAACACTGTTCTATTGCTGAATATTGTTAGGAAATAGATTGAAACAAATCTGCCGATGGCATCTACAATTCTTGATGGAAATCGCTTATTCTCTAATGTTATTGTTTAAAGCGTATTTAAGCGCTTAAAATGATCAAAATAAGCATGAAAATCACTATTTTAATAACTGGATTTCGATCAGAGAACCACAGTAAATCACAAAAGTACAACTTATGCAATATGTCTGGAACGAATCTAAAGTAGAAAACCAAAGTTTTCTCGTGTTTTCCACGTCTAAAATGCATGAAATAACACTGTTCTATTGCTGAATATTGTTAGGAAATAGATTGAAACAAATCTGCCGATGGCTCTACAATTCTTGATGGAAATCGCTTATTTCTAATGTTATTGTTTAAAGCGTATTTAAGCGCTTAAAATGATCAAAATAAGCATGAAAATCACTATTTTAATAACTGGATTTCGATCAGAGAACCAGTAAATCACACAAAGTACAACTTATGCAATATGTCTGGAACGAATCTAAAGTAGAAAACCAAAGTTTTCTCGTGTTTTCCACGTCTAAAATGCATGAAATAACACTGTTCTATTGCTGAATATTGTTAGGAAATAGATTGAAACAAATCTGCCGATGGCTCTACAATTCTTGATGGAAATCGCTTATTTCTCTAATGTTATTGTTTAAAGCGTATTTAAGCGCTTAAAATGATCAAAATAAGCATGAAAATCACTATTTTAATAACTGGATTTCGATCAGAGAACCACAGTAAATCACACAAAGTACAACTTATGCAATATGTCTGGAACGAATCTAAAGTAGAAAACCAAAGTTTTCTCGTGTTTTCCACGTCTAAAATGCATGAAATAACACTGTTCTATTGCTGAATATTGTTAGGAAATAGATTGAAACAAATCTGCCGATGGCATCTACAATTCTTGATGGAAATCGCTTATTTCTCTAATGTTATTGTTTAAAGCGTATTTAAGCGCTTAAAATGATCAAAATAAGCATGAAAATCACTATTTTAATAACTGGATTTCGATCAGAGAACCACAGTAAATCACACAAAGTACAACTTATGCAATATGTCTGGAACGAATCTAAAGTAGAAAACCAAAGTTTTCTCGTGTTTTCCACGTCTAAAATGCATGAAATAACACTGTTCTATTGCTGAATATTGTTAGGAAATAGATTGAAACAAATCTGCCGATGGCTCTACAATTCTTGATGGAAATCGCTTATTTCTCTAATGTTATTGTTTAAAGCGTATTTAAGCGCTTAAAATGATCAAAATAAGCATGAAAATCACTATTTTAATAACTGGATTTCGATCAGAGAACCACAGTAAATCACACAAAGTACAACTTATGCAATATGTCTGGAACGAATCTAAAGTAGAAAACCAAAGTTTTCTCGTGTTTCCCACGTCTAAAATGCATGAAATAACACTGTTCTATTGCTGAATTGTTAGGAAATAGATTGAAACAAATCTGCCGATGGCTCTACAATTCTTGATGGAAATCGCTTATTTCTCTAATGTTATTGTTTAAAGCGTATTTAAGCGCTTAAAATGATCAAAATAAGCATGAAAATCACTATTTTAATAACTGGATTTCGATCAGAGAACCACAGTAAATCACACAAAGTACAACTTATGCAATATGTCTGGAACGAATCTAAAGTAGAAAACCAAAGTTTTCTCGTGTTTTCCACGTCTAAAATGCATGAAATAACACTGTTCTATTGCTGAATATTGTTAGGAAATAGATTGAAACAAATCTGCCGATGGCTCTACAATTCTTGATGGAAATCGCTTATTTCTCTAATGTTATTGTTTAAAGCGTATTTAAGCGCTTAAAATGATCAAAATAAGCATGAAAATCACTATTTTAATAACTGGATTTCGATCAGAGAACCACAGTAAATCACACAAAGTACAACTTATGCAATATGTCTGGAACGAATCTAAAGTAGAAAACCAAAGTTTTCTCGTGTTTCCACGTCTAAAATGCATGAAATAACACTGTTCTATTGCTGAATATTGTTAGGAAATAGATTGAAACAAATCTGCCGATGGCTCTACAATTCTTGATGGAAATCGCTTATTTCTCTAATGTTATTGTTTAAAGCGTATTTAAGCGCTTAAAATGATCAAAATAAGCATGAAAATCACTATTTTAATAACTGGATTTCGATCAGAGAACCACAGTAAATCACACAAAGTACAACTTATGCAATATGTCTGGAACGAATCTAAAGTAGAAAACCAAAGTTTTCTCGTGTTTCCACGTCTAAAATGCATGAAATAACACTGTTCTATTGCTGAATATTGTTAGGAAATAGATTGAAACAAATCTGCCGATGGCTCTACAATTCTTGATGGAAATCGCTTATTTCTCTAATGTTATTGTTTAAAGCGTATTTAAGCGCTTAAAATGATCAAATAAGCATGAAAATCACTATTTTAATAACTGGATTTCGATCAGAGAACCACAGTAAATCACACAAAGTACAACTTATGCAATATGTCTGGAACGAATCTAAAGTAGAAAACCAAAGTTTTCTCGTGTTTCCACGTCTAAAATGCATGAAATAACACTGTTCTATTGCTGAATATTGTTAGGAAATAGATTGAAACAAATCTGCCGATGGCTCTACAATTCTTGATGGAAATCGCTTATTTCTCTAATGTTATTGTTTAAAGCGTATTTAAGCGCTTAAAATGATCAAAATAAGCATGAAAATCACTATTTTAATAACTGGATTTCGATCAGAGAACCACAGTAAATCACACAAAGTACAACTTATGCAATATGTCTGGAACGAATCTAAAGTAGAAAACCAAAGTTTTCTCGTGTTTTCCACGTCTAAAATGCATGAAATAACACTGTTCTATTGCTGAATATTGTTAGGAAATAGATTGAAACAAATCTGCCGATGGCTCTACAATTCTTGATGGAAATCGCTTATTTCTCTAATGTTATTGTTTAAAGCGTATTTAAGCGCTTAAAATGATCAAAATAAGCATGAAAATCACTATTTTAATAACTGGATTTCGATCAGAGAACCACAGTAAATCACACAAAGTACAACTTATGCAATATGTCTGGAACGAATCTAAAGTAGAAAACCAAAGTTTTCTCGTGTTTTCCACGTCTAAAATGCATGAAATAACACTGTTCTATTGCTGAATATTGTTAGGAAATAGATTGAAACAAATCTGCCGATGGCATCTACAATTCTTGATGGAAATCGCTTATTTCTCTAATGTTATTGTTTAAAGCGTATTTAAGCGCTTAAAATGATCAAAATAAGCATGAAAATCACTATTTTAATAACTGGATTTCGATCAGAGAACCACAGTAAATCACACAAAGTACAACTTATGCAATATGTCTGGAACGAATCTAAAGTAGAAAACCAAAGTTTTCTCGTGTTTTCCACGTCTAAAATGCATGAAATAACACTGTTCTATTGCTGAATATTGTTAGGAAATAGATTGAAACAAATCTGCCGATGGCTTCTACAATTCTTGATGGAAATCGCTTATTTCTCTAATGTTATTGTTTAAAGCGTATTTAAGCGCTTAAAATGATCAAAATAAGCATGAAAATCACTATTTTAATAACTGGATTTCGATCAGAGAACCACAGTAAATCACACAAAGTACAACTTATGCAATATGTCTGGAACGAATCTAAAGTAGAAAACCAAAGTTTTCTCGTGTTTCCCACGTCTAAAATGCATGAAATAACACTGTTCTATTGCTGAATATTGTTAGGAAATAGATTGAAACAAATCTGCCGATGGCTTCTACAATTCTTGATGGAAATCGCTTATTTCTCTAATGTTATTGTTTAAAGCGTATTTAAGCGCTTAAAATGATCAAAATAAGCATGAAAATCACTATTTTAATAACTGGATTTCGATCAGAGAACCACAGTAAATCACACAAAGTACAACTTATGCAATATGTCTGGAACGAATCTAAAGTAGAAAACCAAAGTTTTCTCGTGTTTTCCACGTCTAAAATGCATGAAATAACACTGTTCTATTGCTGAATATTGTTAGGAAATAGATTGAAACAAATCTGCCGATGGCTTCTACAATTCTTGATGGAAATCGCTTATTTCTCTAATGTTATTGTTTAAAGCGTATTTAAGCGCTTAAAAGATCAAAATAAGCATGAAAATCACTATTTTAATAACTGGATTTCGATCAGAGAACCACAGTAAATCACACAAAGTACAACTTATGCAATATGTCTGGAACGAATCTAAAGTAGAAAACCAAAGTTTTCTCGTGTTTCCACGTCTAAAATGCATGAAATAACACTGTTCTATTGCTGAATATTGTTAGGAAATAGATTGAAACAAATCTGCCGATGGCTCTACAATTCTTGATGGAAATCGCTTATTTCTCTAATGTTATTGTTTAAAGCGTATTTAAGCGCTTAAAATGATCAAAATAAGCATGAAAATCACTATTTTAATAACTGGATTTCGATCAGAGAACCACAGTAAATCACACAAAGTACAACTTATGCAATATGTCTGGAACGAATCTAAAGTAGAAAACCAAAGTTTTCTCGTGTTTCCACGTCTAAAATGCATGAAATAACACTGTTCTATTGCTGAATATGTTAGGAAATAGATTGAAACAAATCTGCCGATGGCTCTACAATTCTTGATGGAAATCGCTTATTTCTCTAATGTTATTGTTTAAAGCGTATTTAAGCGCTTAAAATGATCAAAATAAGCATGAAAATCACTATTTTAATAACTGGATTTCGATCAGAGAACCACAGTAAATCACACAAAGTACAACTTATGCAATATGTCTGGAACGAATCTAAAGTAGAAAACCAAAGTTTTCTCGTGTTTTCCCACGTCTAAAATGCATGAAATAACACTGTTCTATTGCTGAACATTGTTAGGAAATAGATTGAAACAAATCTGCCGATGGCTTCTACAATTCTTGATGGAAATCGCTTATTTCTCTAATGTTATTGTTTAAAGCGTATTTAAGCGCTTAAAATGATCAAAATAAGCATGAAAATCACTATTTTAATAACTGGATTTCGATCAGAGAACCACAGTAAATCACACAAAGTACAACTTATGCAATATGTCTGGAACGAATCTAAAGTAGAAAACCAAAGTTTTCTCGTGTTTTCCACGTCTAAAATGCATGAAATAACACTGTTCTATTGCTGAATATTGTTAGGAAATAGATTGAAACAAATCTGCCGATGGCTCTACAATTCTTGATGGAAATCGCTTATTTCTCTAATGTTATTGTTTAAAGCGTATTTAAGCGCTTAAAATGATCAAAATAAGCATGAAAATCACTATTTTAATAACTGGATTTCGATCAGAGAACCACAGTAAATCACACAAAGTACAACTTATGCAATATGTCTGGAACGAATCTAAAGTAGAAAACCAAAGTTTTCTCGTGTTTCCACGTCTAAAATGCATGAAATAACACTGTTCTATTGCTGAATTGTTAGGAAATAGATTGAAACAAATCTGCCGATGGCTTCTACAATTCTTGATGGAAATCGCTTATTTCTCTAATGTTATTGTTTAAAGCGTATTTAAGCGCTTAAAATGATCAAAATAAGCATGAAAATCACTATTTTAATAACTGGATTTCGATCAGAGAACCACAGTAAATCACACAAAGTACAACTTATGCAATATGTCTGGAACGAATCTAAAGTAGAAAACCAAAGTTTTCTCGTGTTTCCACGTCTAAAATGCATGAAATAACACTGTTCTATTGCTGAATATTTTAGGAAATAGATTGAAACAAATCTGCCGATGGCTTCTACAATTCTTGATGGAAATCGCTTATTTCTCTAATGTTATTGTTTAAAGCGTATTTAAGCGCTTAAAATGATCAAAATAAGCATGAAAATCACTATTTTAATAACTGGATTTCGATCAGAGAACCACAGTAAATCACACAAAGTACAACTTATGCAATATGTCTGGAACGAATCTAAAGTAGAAAACCAAAGTTTTCTCGTGTTTTCCACGTCTAAAATGCATGAAATAACACTGTTATTGCTGAACATGTTAGGAAATAGATTGAAACAAATCTGCCGATGGCTTCTACAATTCTTGATGGAAATCGCTTATTTCTCTAATGTTATTGTTTAAAGCGTATTTAAGCGCTTAAAATGATCAAAATAAGCATGAAAATCACTATTTTAATAACTGGATTTCGATCAGAGAACCACAGTAAATCACACAAAGTACAACTTATGCAATATGTCTGGAACGAATCTAAAGTAGAAAACCAAAGTTTTCTCGTGTTTCCCACGTCTAAAATGCATGAAATAACACTGTTCTATTGCTGAACATTGTTAGGAAATAGATTGAAACAAATCTGCCGATGGCTCTACAATTCTTGATGGAAATCGCTTATTTCTCTAATGTTATTGTTTAAAGCGTATTTAAGCGCTTAAAATGATCAAAATAAGCATGAAAATCACTATTTTAATAACTGGATTTCGATCAGAGAACCACAGTAAATCACACAAAGTACAACTTATGCAATATGTCTGGAACGAATCTAAAGTAGAAAACCAAGTTTTCTCGTGTTTCCCACGTCTAAAATGCATGAAATAACACTGTTCTATTGCTGAATTGTTAGGAAATAGATTGAAACAAATCTGCCGATGGCTCTACAATTCTTGATGGAAATCGCTTATTTCTCTAATGTTATTGTTTAAAGCGTATTTAAGCGCTTAAAATGATCAAAATAAGCATGAAAATCACTATTTTAATAACTGGATTTCGATCAGAGAACCACAGTAAATCACACAAAGTACAACTTATGCAATATGTCTGGAACGAATCTAAAGTAGAAAACCAAAGTTTTCTCGTGTTTCCACGTCTAAAATGCATGAAATAACACTGTTCTATTGCTGAACATGTTAGGAAATAGATTGAAACAAATCTGCCGATGGCTTCTACAATTCTTGATGGAAATCGCTTATTTCTCTAATGTTATTGTTTAAAGCGTATTTAAGCGCTTAAAATGATCAAAATAAGCATGAAAATCACTATTTTAATAACTGGATTTCGATCAGAGAACCACAGTAAATCACACAAAGTACAACTTATGCAATATGTCTGGAACGAATCTAAAGTAGAAAACCAAAGTTTTCTCGTGTTTTCCACGTCTAAAATGCATGAAATAACACTGTTCTATTGCTGAATTGTTAGGAAATAGATTGAAACAAATCTGCCGATGGCATCTACAATTCTTGATGGAAATCGCTTATTTCTCTAATGTTATTGTTTAAAGCGTATTTAAGCGCTTAAAATGATCAAAATAAGCATGAAAATCACTATTTTAATAACTGGATTTCGATCAGAGAACCACAGTAAATCACACAAAGTACAACTTATGCAATATGTCTGGAACGAATCTAAAGTAGAAAACCAAAGTTTTCTCGTGTTTTCCACGCTAAAATGCATGAAATAACACTGTTCTATTGCTGAACATTGTTAGGAAATAGATTGAAACAAATCTGCCGATGGCTCTACAATTCTTGATGAAATCGCTTATTTCTCTAATGTTATTGTTTAAAGCGTATTTAAGCGCTTAAAATGATCAAAATAAGCATGAAAATCACTATTTTAATAACTGGATTTCGATCAGAGAACCACAGTAAATCACACAAAGTACAACTTATGCAATATGTCTGGAACGAATCTAAAGTAGAAAACCAAAGTTTTCTCGTGTTTCCACGTCTAAAATGCATGAAATAACACTGTTCTATTGCTGAACATGTTAGGAAATAGATTGAAACAAATCTGCCGATGGCTTCTACAATTCTTGATGGAAATCGCTTATTTCTCTAATGTTATTGTTTAAAGCGTATTTAAGCGCTTAAAATGATCAAAATAAGCATGAAAATCACTATTTTAATAACTGGATTTCGATCAGAGAACCACAGTAAATCACACAAAGTACAACTTATGCAATATGTCTGGAACGAATCTAAAGTAGAAAACCAAAGTTTTCTCGTGTTTCCACTCTAAAATGCATGAAATAACACTGTTCTATTGCTGATGTTGTTAGGAAATAGATTGAAACAAATCTGCCGATGGCTCTACAATTCTTGATGGAAATCGCTTATTTCTCTAATGTTATTGTTTAAAGCGTATTTAAGTGCTTAAAATGATCAAAATAAGCATGAAAATCACTATTTTAATAACTGGATTTCGATCAGAGAACCACAGTAAATCACACAAAGTACAACTTATGCAATATGTCTGGAACGAATCTAAAGTAGAAAACCAAAGTTTTCTCGTGTTTCCCACTCTAAAATGCATGAAAAACACTGTTCTATTGCTGAACATTGTTAGGAAATAGATTGAAACAAATCTGCCGATGGCTTCTACAATTCTTGATGGAAATCGCTTATTTCTCTAATGTTATTGTTTAAAGCGTATTTAAGCGCTTAAAATGATCAAAATAAGCATGAAAATCACTATTTTAATAACTGGATTTCGATCAGAGAACCACAGTAAATCACACAAAGTACAACTTATGCAATATGTCTGGAACGAATCTAAAGTAGAAAACCAAAGTTTTCTCGTGTTTCCACTCTAAAATGCATGAAATAACACTGTTCTATTGCTGAATTGTTAGGAAATAGATTGAAACAAATCTGCCGATGGCTTCTACAATTCTTGATGGAAATCGCTTATTTCTCTAATGTTATTGTTTAAAGCGTATTTAAGCGCTTAAAATGATCAAAATAAGCATGAAAATCACTATTTTAATAACTGGATTTCGATCAGAGAACCACAGTAAATCACACAAAGTACAACTTATGCAATATGTCTGGAACGAATCTAAAGTAGAAAACCAAAGTTTTCTCGTGTTTCCACGTCTAAAATGCATGAAATAACACTGTTCTATTGCTGAATATTGTTAGGAAATAGATTGAAACAAATCTGCCGATGGCTTCTACAATTCTTGATGGAAATCGCTTATTTCTCTAATGTTATTGTTTAAAGCGTATTTAAGCGCTTAAAATGATCAAAATAAGCATGAAAATCACTATTTTAATAACTGGATTTCGATCAGAGAACCACAGTAAATCACACAAAGTACAACTTATGCAATATGTCTGGAACGAATCTAAAGTAGAAAACCAAAGTTTTCTCGTGTTTCCACTCTAAAATGCATGAAATAACACTGTTCTATTGCTGAACATTGTTAGGAAATAGATTGAAACAAATCTGCCGATGGCTTCTACAATTCTTGATGGAAATCGCTTATTTCTCTAATGTTATTGTTTAAAGCGTATTTAAGCGCTTAAAATGATCAAAATAAGCATGAAAATCACTATTTTAATAACTGGATTTCGATCAGAGAACCACAGTAAATCACACAAAGTACAACTTATGCAATATGTCTGGAACGAATCTAAAGTAGAAAACCAAAGTTTTCTCGTGTTTCCACTCTAAAATGCATGAAATAACACTGTTCTATTGCTGAACATTGTTAGGAAATAGATTGAAACAAATCTGCCGATGGCTTCTACAATTCTTGATGGAAATCGCTTATTTCTCTAATGTTATTGTTTAAAGCGTATTTAAGCGCTTAAAATGATCAAAATAAGCATGAAAATCACTATTTTAATAACTGGATTTCGATCAGAGAACCACAGTAAATCACACAAAGTACAACTTATGCAATATGTCTGGAACGAATCTAAAGTAGAAAACCAAAGTTTTCTCGTGTTTCCACTCTAAAATGCATGAAATAACACTGTTCTATTGCTGAACATGTTAGGAAATAGATTGAAACAAATCTGCCGATGGCTTACAATTCTTGATGGAAATCGCTTATTTCTCTAATGTTATTGTTTAAAGCGTATTTAAGCGCTTAAAATGATCAAAATAAGCATGAAAATCACTATTTTAATAACTGGATTTCGATCAGAGAACCACAGTAAATCACACAAAGTACAACTTATGCAATATGTCTGGAACGAATCTAAAGTAGAAAACCAAAGTTTTCTCGTGTTTTCCACTGCTAAAATGCATGAAATAACACTGTTCTATTGCTGAACATGTTAGGAAATAGATTGAAACAAATCTGCCGATGGCTTCTACAATTCTTGATGGAAATCGCTTATTTCTCTAATGTTATTGTTTAAAGCGTATTTAAGCGCTTAAAATGATCAAAATAAGCATGAAAATCACTATTTTAATAACTGGATTTCGATCAGAGAACCACAGTAAATCACACAAAGTACAACTTATGCAATATGTCTGGAACGAATCTAAAGTAGAAAACCGAAGTTTTCTCGTGTTTCCACTGCTAAAATGCATGAAATAACACTGTTCTATTGCTGAACATTGTTAGGAAATAGATTGAAACAAATCTGCCGATGGCTTCTACAATTCTTGATGGAAATCGCTTATTTCTCTAATGTTATTGTTTAAAGCGTATTTAAGCGCTTAAAATGATCAAAATAAGCATGAAATCACTATTTTAATAACTGGATTTCGATCAGAGAACCACAGTAAATCACACAAAGTACAACTTATGCAATATGTCTGGAACGAATCTAAAGTAGAAAACCAAAGTTTTCTCGTGTTTTCCACTGCTAAAATGCATGAAATAACACTGTTCTATTGCTGAACATTGTTAGGAAATAGATTGAAACAAATCTGCCGATGGCTTCTACAATTCTTGATGGAAATCGCTTATTTCTCTAATGTTATTGTTTAAAGCGTATTTAAGTGCTTAAAATGATCAAATAAGCATGAAAATCACTATTTTAATAACTGGATTTCGATCAGAGAACCACAGTAAATCACACAAAGTACAACTTATGCAATATGTCTGGAACGAATCTAAAGTAGAAAACCGAAGTTTTCTCGTGTTTCCCACTCTAAAATGCATGAAATAACACTGTTATATTGCTGAACATGTAGGAAATAGATTGAAACAAATCTGCCGATGGCTTCTACAATTCTTGATGGAAATCGCTTATTTCTCTAATGTTATTGTTTAAAGCGTATTTAAGCGCTTAAAATGATCAAAATAAGCATGAAAATCACTATTTTAATAACTGGATTTCGATCAGAGAACCACAGTAAATCACACAAAGTACAACTTATGTAATATGTCTGGAACGAATCTAAAGTAGAAACCAAGTTTTCTCGTGTTTCCACTGCTAAAATGCATGAAATAACACTGTTCTATTGCTGAACATTGTTAGGAAATAGATTGAAACAAATCTGCCGATGGCTTCTACAATTCTTGATGGAAATCGCTTATTTCTCTAATGTTATTGTTTAAAGCGTATTTAAGTGCTTAAAATGATCAAAATAAGCATGAAAATCACTATTTTAATAACTGGATTTCGATCAGAGAACCACAGTAAATCACACAAAGTACAACTTATGCAATATGTCTGGAACGAATCTAAAGTAGAAAACCGAAGTTTTCTCGTGTTTCCACTGCTAAAATGCAT
>JACMZG010000288.1:0-21211 GCA_018340805.1 Microvelia longipes
TTGTACTTTGTGTGATTTACTGTGGTTCTCTGATCGAAATCCAGTTATTAAAATAGTGATTTTCATGCTTATTTTGATCATTTTAAGCACTTAAATACGCTTTAAACAATAACATTAGAGAAATAAGCGATTTCCATCAAGAATTGTAGAAGCCATCGGCAGATTTGTTTCAATCTATTTCCTAACATGTTCAGCAATATAACAGTGTTATTTCATGCATTTTAGCAGTGGGAAACACGAGAAAACTTCGGTTTTCTACTTTAGATTCGTTCCAGACATATTGCATAAGTTGTACTTTGTGTGATTTACTGTGGTTCTCTGATCGAAATCCAGTTATTAAAATAGTGATTTTCATGCTTATTTTGATCATTTTTAAGCACTTAAATACGCTTTAAACAATAACATTAGAGAAATAAGCGATTTCCATCAAGAATTGTAGAAGCCATCGGCAGATTTGTTTCAATCTATTTCCTAACATGTTCAGCAATATAACAGTGTTATTTCATGCATTTTAGCAGTGGGAAACACGAGAAAACTTCGGTTTTCTACTTTAGATTCGTTCCAGACATATTGCATAAGTTGTACTTTGTGTGATTTACTGTGGTTCTCTGATCGAAATCCAGTTATTAAAATAGTGATTTTCATGCTTATTTTGATCATTTTAAGCACTTAAATACGCTTTAAACAATAACATTAGAGAAATAAGCGATTTCCATCAAGAATTGTAGAAGCCATCGGCAGATTTGTTTCAATCTATTTCCTAACATGTTCAGCAATATAACAGTGTTATTTCATGCATTTTAGCAGTGGGAAACACGAGAAAACTTCGGTTTTACTTTAGATTCGTTCCAGACATATTGCATAAGTTGTACTTTGTGTGATTTACTGTGGTTCTCTGATCGAAATCCAGTTATTAAAATAGTGATTTTCATGCTTATTTGATCATTTTAAGCACTTAAATACGCTTTAAACAATAACATTAGAGAAATAAGCGATTTCCATCAAGAATTGTAGAAGCCATCGGCAGATTTGTTTCAATCTATTTCCTAACATGTTCAGCAATATAACAGTGTTATTTCATGCATTTTAGCAGTGGGAAACACGAGAAAACTTCGGTTTTCTACTTTAGATTCGTTCCAGACATATTGCATAAGTTGTACTTTGTGTGATTTACTGTGGTTCTCTGATCGAAATCCAGTTATTAAAATAGTGATTTTCATGCTTATTTTGATCATTTTAAGCACTTAAATACGCTTTAAACAATAACATTAGAGAAATAAGCGATTTCCATCAAGAATTGTAGAAGCCATCGGCAGATTTGTTTCAATCTATTTCCTAACATGTTCAGCAATATAACAGTGTTATTTCATGCATTTTAGCAGTGGAAACACGAGAAAACTTCGGTTTTCTACTTTAGATTCGTTCCAGACATATTGCATAAGTTGTACTTTGTGTGATTTACTGTGGTTCTCTGATCGAAATCCAGTTATTAAAATAGTGATTTTCATGCTTATTTTGATCATTTTAAGCACTTAAATACGCTTTAAACAATAACATTAGAGAAATAAGCGATTTCCATCAAGAATTGTAGAAGCCATCGGCAGATTTGTTTCAATCTATTTCCTAACATGTTCAGCAATATAACAGTGTTATTTCATGCATTTTAGCAGTGGGAAACACGAGAAAACTTCGGTTTTCTACTTTAGATTCGTTCCAGACATATTGCATAAGTTGTACTTTGTGTGATTTACTGTGGTTCTCTGATCGAAATCCAGTTATTAAAATAGTGATTTTCATGCTTATTTTGATCATTTTAAGCACTTAAATACGCTTTAAACAATAACATTAGAGAAATAAGCGATTTCCATCAAGAATTGTAGAAGCCATCGGCAGATTTGTTTCAATCTATTTCCTAACATGTTCAGCAATATAACAGTGTTATTTCATGCATTTTAGCAGTGGGAAACACGAGAAAACTTCGGTTTTCTACTTTAGATTCGTTCCAGACATATTGCATAAGTTGTACTTTGTGTGATTTACTGTGGTTCTCTGATCGAAATCCAGTTATTAAAATAGTGATTTTCATGCTTATTTTGATCATTTTAAGCACTTAAATACGCTTTAAACAATAACATTAGAGAAATAAGCGATTTCCATCAAGAATTGTAGAAGCCATCGGCAGATTTGTTTCAATCTATTTCCTAACATGTTCAGCAATATAACAGTGTTATTTCATGCATTTTAGCAGTGGGAAACACGAGAAAACTTCGGTTTTCTACTTTAGATTCGTTCCAGACATATTGCATAAGTTGTACTTTGTGTGATTTACTGTGGTTCTCTGATCGAAATCCAGTTATTAAAATAGTGATTTTCATGCTTATTTTGATCATTTTAAGCACTTAAATACGCTTTAAACAATAACATTAGAGAAATAAGCGATTTCCATCAAGAATTGTAGAAGCCATCGGCAGATTTGTTTCAATCTATTTCCTAACATGTTCAGCAATATAACAGTGTTATTTCATGCATTTTAGCAGTGGGAAACACGAGAAAACTTCGGTTTTCTACTTTAGATTCGTTCCAGACATATTGCATAAGTTGTACTTTGTGTGATTTACTGTGGTTCTCTGATCGAAATCCAGTTATTAAAATAGTGATTTTCATGCTTATTTTGATCATTTTAAGCACTTAAATACGCTTTAAACAATAACATTAGAGAAATAAGCGATTTCCATCAAGAATTGTAGAAGCCATCGGCAGATTTGTTTCAATCTATTTCCTAACATGTTCAGCAATATAACAGTGTTATTTCATGCATTTTAGCAGTGGGAAACACGAGAAAACTTCGGTTTTCTACTTTAGATTCGTTCCAGACATATTGCATAAGTTGTACTTTGTGTGATTTACTGTGGTTCTCTGATCGAAATCCAGTTATTAAAATAGTGATTTTCATGCTTATTTTGATCATTTTAAGCACTTAAATACGCTTTAAACAATAACATTAGAGAAATAAGCGATTTCCATCAAGAATTGTAGAAGCCATCGGCAGATTTGTTTCAATCTATTTCCTAACATGTTCAGCAATATAACAGTGTTATTTCATGCATTTTAGCAGTGGGAAACACGAGAAAAACTTCGGTTTTCTACTTTAGATTCGTTCCAGACATATTGCATAAGTTGTACTTTGTGTGATTTACTGTGGTTCTCTGATCGAAATCCAGTTATTAAAATAGTGATTTTCATGCTTATTTTGATCATTTTAAGCACTTAAATACGCTTTAAACAATAACATTAGAGAAATAAGCGATTTCCATCAAGAATTGTAGAAGCCATCGGCAGATTTGTTTCAATCTATTTCCTAACATGTTCAGCAATATAACAGTGTTATTTCATGCATTTTAGCAGTGGGAAACACGAGAAAACTTCGGTTTTCTACTTTAGATTCGTTCCAGACATATTGCATAAGTTGTACTTTGTGTGATTTACTGTGGTTCTCTGATCGAAATCCAGTTATTAAAATAGTGATTTTCATGCTTATTTTGATCATTTTAAGCACTTAAATACGCTTTAAACAATAACATTAGAGAAATAAGCGATTTCCATCAAGAATTGTAGAAGCCATCGGCAGATTTGTTTCAATCTATTTCCTAACATGTTCAGCAATATAACAGTGTTATTTCATGCATTTTAGCAGTGGGAAACACGAGAAAACTTCGGTTTTCTACTTTAGATTCGTTCCAGACATATTGCATAAGTTGTACTTTGTGTGATTTACTGTGGTTCTCTGATCGAAATCCAGTTATTAAAATAGTGATTTTCATGCTTATTTTGATCATTTTAAGCACTTAAATACGCTTTAAACAATAACATTAGAGAAATAAGCGATTTCCATCAAGAATTGTAGAAGCCATCGGCAGATTTGTTTCAATCTATTTCCTAACATGTTCAGCAATATAACAGTGTTATTTCATGCATTTTAGCAGTGGGAAACACGAGAAAACTTCGGTTTTCTACTTTAGATTCGTTCCAGACATATTGCATAAGTTGTACTTTGTGTGATTTACTGTGGTTCTCTGATCGAAATCCAGTTATTAAAATAGTGATTTTCATGCTTATTTTGATCATTTTAAGCACTTAAATACGCTTTAAACAATAACATTAGAGAAATAAGCGATTTCCATCAAGAATTGTAGAAGCCATCGGCAGATTTGTTTCAATCTATTTCCTAACATGTTCAGCAATATAACAGTGTTATTTCATGCATTTTAGCAGTGGGAAACACGAGAAAACTTCGGTTTTCTACTTTAGATTCGTTCCAGACATATTGCATAAGTTGTACTTTGTGTGATTTACTGTGGTTCTCTGATCGAAATCCAGTTATTAAAATAGTGATTTTCATGCTTATTTTGATCATTTTAAGCACTTAAATACGCTTTAAACAATAACATTAGAGAAATAAGCGATTTCCATCAAGAATTGTAGAAGCCATCGGCAGATTTGTTTCAATCTATTTCCTAACATGTTCAGCAATATAACAGTGTTATTTCATGCATTTTAGCAGTGGGAAACACGAGAAAACTTCGGTTTTCTACTTTAGATTCGTTCCAGACATATTGCATAAGTTGTACTTTGTGTGATTTACTGTGGTTCTCTGATCGAAATCCAGTTATTAAAATAGTGATTTTCATGCTTATTTTGATTTTAAGCACTTAAATACGCTTTAAACAATAACATTAGAGAAATAAGCGATTTCCATCAAGAATTGTAGAAGCCATCGGCAGATTTGTTTCAATCTATTTCCTAACATGTTCAGCAATATAACAGTGTTATTTCATGCATTTTAGCAGTGGGAAACACGAGAAAACTTCGGTTTTCTACTTTAGATTCGTTCCAGACATATTGCATAAGTTGTACTTTGTGTGATTTACTGTGGTTCTCTGATCGAAATCCAGTTATTAAAATAGTGATTTTCATGCTTATTTTGATCATTTTAAGCACTTAAATACGCTTTAAACAATAACATTAGAGAAATAAGCGATTTCCATCAAGAATTGTAGAAGCCATCGGCAGATTTGTTTCAATCTATTTCCTAACATGTTCAGCAATATAACAGTGTTATTTCATGCATTTTAGCAGTGGGAAACACGAGAAAACTTCGGTTTTCTACTTTAGATTCGTTCCAGACATATTGCATAAGTTGTACTTTGTGTGATTTACTGTGGTTCTCTGATCGAAATCCAGTTATTAAAATAGTGATTTTCATGCTTATTTTGATCATTTTAAGCACTTAAATACGCTTTAAACAATAACATTAGAGAAATAAGCGATTTCCATCAAGAATTGTAGAAGCCATCGGCAGATTTGTTTCAATCTATTTCCTAACATGTTCAGCAATATAACAGTGTTATTTCATGCATTTTAGCAGTGGGAAACACGAGAAAACTTCGGTTTTCTACTTTAGATTCGTTCCAGACATATTGCATAAGTTGTACTTTGTGTGATTTACTGTGGTTCTCTGATCGAAATCCAGTTATTAAAATAGTGATTTTCATGCTTATTTTGATCATTTTAAGCACTTAAATACGCTTTAAACAATAACATTAGAGAAATAAGCGATTTCCATCAAGAATTGTAGAAGCCATCGGCAGATTTGTTTCAATCTATTTCCTAACATGTTCAGCAATATAACAGTGTTATTTCATGCATTTTAGCAGTGGGAAACACGAGAAAACTTCGGTTTTCTACTTTAGATTCGTTCCAGACATATTGCATAAGTTGTACTTTGTGTGATTTACTGTGGTTCTCTGATCGAAATCCAGTTATTAAAATAGTGATTTTCATGCTTATTTTGATCATTTTAAGCACTTAAATACGCTTTAAACAATAACATTAGAGAAATAAGCGATTTCCATCAAGAATTGTAGAAGCCATCGGCAGATTTGTTTCAATCTATTTCCTAACATGTTCAGCAATATAACAGTGTTATTTCATGCATTTTAGCAGTGGGAAACACGAGAAAACTTCGGTTTTCTACTTTAGATTCGTTCCAGACATATTGCATAAGTTGTACTTTGTGTGATTTACTGTGGTTCTCTGATCGAAATCCAGTTATTAAAATAGTGATTTTCATGCTTATTTTGATCATTTTAAGCACTTAAATACGCTTTAAACAATAACATTAGAGAAATAAGCGATTTCCATCAAGAATTGTAGAAGCCATCGGCAGATTTGTTTCAATCTATTTCCTAACATGTTCAGCAATATAACAGTGTTATTTCATGCATTTTAGCAGTGGGAAACACGAGAAAACTTCGGTTTTCTACTTTAGATTCGTTCCAGACATATTGCATAAGTTGTACTTTGTGTGATTTACTGTGGTTCTCTGATCGAAATCCAGTTATTAAAATAGTGATTTTCATGCTTATTTTGATCATTTTAAGCACTTAAATACGCTTTAAACAATAACATTAGAGAAATAAGCGATTTCCATCAAGAATTGTAGAAGCCATCGGCAGATTTGTTTCAATCTATTTCCTAACATGTTCAGCAATATAACAGTGTTATTTCATGCATTTTAGCAGTGGGAAACACGAGAAAACTTCGGTTTTCTACTTTAGATTCGTTCCAGACATATTGCATAAGTTGTACTTTGTGTGATTTACTGTGGTTCTCTGATCGAAATCCAGTTATTAAAATAGTGATTTTCATGCTTATTTTGATCATTTTAAGCACTTAAATACGCTTTAAACAATAACATTAGAGAAATAAGCGATTTCCATCAAGAATTGTAGAAGCCATCGGCAGATTTGTTTCAATCTATTTCCTAACATGTTCAGCAATATAACAGTGTTATTTCATGCATTTTAGCAGTGGGAAACACGAGAAAACTTCGGTTTTCTACTTTAGATTCGTTCCAGACATATTGCATAAGTTGTACTTTGTGTGATTTACTGTGGTTCTCTGATCGAAATCCAGTTATTAAAATAGTGATTTTCATGCTTATTTTGATCATTTTAAGCACTTAAATACGCTTTAAACAATAACATTAGAGAAAATAAGCGATTTCCATCAAGAATTGTAGAAGCCATCGGCAGATTTGTTTCAATCTATTTCCTAACATGTTCAGCAATATAACAGTGTTATTTCATGCATTTTAGCAGTGGGAAACACGAGAAAACTTCGGTTTTCTACTTTAGATTCGTTCCAGACATATTGCATAAGTTGTACTTTGTGTGATTTACTGTGGTTCTCTGATCGAAATCCAGTTATTAAAATAGTGATTTTCATGCTTATTTTGATCATTTTAAGCACTTAAATACGCTTTAAACAATAACATTAGAGAAATAAGCGATTTCCATCAAGAATTGTAGAAGCCATCGGCAGATTTGTTTCAATCTATTTCCTAACATGTTCAGCAATATAACAGTGTTATTTCATGCATTTTAGCAGTGGGAAACACGAGAAAACTTCGGTTTTCTACTTTAGATTCGTTCCAGACATATTGCATAAGTTGTACTTTGTGTGATTTACTGTGGTTCTCTGATCGAAATCCAGTTATTAAAATAGTGATTTTCATGCTTATTTTGATCATTTTAAGCACTTAAATACGCTTTAAACAATAACATTAGAGAAATAAGCGATTTCCATCAAGAATTGTAGAAGCCATCGGCAGATTTGTTTCAATCTATTTCCTAACATGTTCAGCAATATAACAGTGTTATTTCATGCATTTTAGCAGTGGGAAACACGAGAAAACTTCGGTTTTCTACTTTAGATTCGTTCCAGACATATTGCATAAGTTGTACTTTGTGTGATTTACTGTGGTTCTCTGATCGAAATCCAGTTATTAAAATAGTGATTTTCATGCTTATTTTGATCATTTTAAGCACTTAAATACGCTTTAAACAATAACATTAGAGAAATAAGCGATTTCCATCAAGAATTGTAGAAGCCATCGGCAGATTTGTTTCAATCTATTTCCTAACATGTTCAGCAATATAACAGTGTTATTTCATGCATTTTAGCAGTGGGAAACACGAGAAAACTTCGGTTTTCTACTTTAGATTCGTTCCAGACATATTGCATAAGTTGTACTTTGTGTGATTTACTGTGGTTCTCTGATCGAAATCCAGTTATTAAAATAGTGATTTTCATGCTTATTTTGATCATTTTAAGCACTTAAATACGCTTTAAACAATAACATTAGAGAAATAAGCGATTTCCATCAAGAATTGTAGAAGCCATCGGCAGATTTGTTTCAATCTATTTCCTAACATGTTCAGCAATATAACAGTGTTATTTCATGCATTTTAGCAGTGGGAAACACGAGAAAACTTCGGTTTTCTACTTTAGATTCGTTCCAGACATATTGCATAAGTTGTACTTTGTGTGATTTACTGTGGTTCTCTGATCGAAATCCAGTTATTAAAATAGTGATTTTCATGCTTATTTTGATCATTTTAAGCACTTAAATACGCTTTAAACAATAACATTAGAGAAATAAGCGATTTCCATCAAGAATTGTAGAAGCCATCGGCAGATTTGTTTCAATCTATTTCCTAACATGTTCAGCAATATAACAGTGTTATTTCATGCATTTTAGCAGTGGGAAACACGAGAAAACTTCGGTTTTCTACTTTAGATTCGTTCCAGACATATTGCATAAGTTGTACTTTGTGTGATTTACTGTGGTTCTCTGATCGAAATCCAGTTATTAAAATAGTGATTTTCATGCTTATTTTGATCATTTTAAGCACTTAAATACGCTTTAAACAATAACATTAGAGAAATAAGCGATTTCCATCAAGAATTGTAGAAGCCATCGGCAGATTTGTTTCAATCTATTTCCTAACATGTTCAGCAATATAACAGTGTTATTTCATGCATTTTAGCAGTGGGAAACACGAGAAAACTTCGGTTTTCTACTTTAGATTCGTTCCAGACATATTGCATAAGTTGTACTTTGTGTGATTTACTGTGGTTCTCTGATCGAAATCCAGTTATTAAAATAGTGATTTTCATGCTTATTTTGATCATTTTTAAGCACTTAAATACGCTTTAAACAATAACATTAGAGAAATAAGCGATTTCCATCAAGAATTGTAGAAGCCATCGGCAGATTTGTTTCAATCTATTTCCTAACATGTTCAGCAATATAACAGTGTTATTTCATGCATTTTAGCAGTGGGAAAACACGAGAAAACTTCGGTTTTCTACTTTAGATTCGTTCCAGACATATTGCATAAGTTGTACTTTGTGTGATTTACTGTGGTTCTCTGATCGAAATCCAGTTATTAAAATAGTGATTTTCATGCTTATTTTGATCATTTTAAGCACTTAAATACGCTTTAAACAATAACATTAGAGAAATAAGCGATTTCCATCAAGAATTGTAGAAGCCATCGGCAGATTTGTTTCAATCTATTTCCTAACATGTTCAGCAATATAACAGTGTTATTTCATGCATTTTAGCAGTGGGAAACACGAGAAAACTTCGGTTTTCTACTTTAGATTCGTTCCAGACATATTGCATAAGTTGTACTTTGTGTGATTTACTGTGGTTCTCTGATCGAAATCCAGTTATTAAAATAGTGATTTTCATGCTTATTTTGATCATTTTAAGCACTTAAATACGCTTTAAACAATAACATTAGAGAAATAAGCGATTTCCATCAAGAATTGTAGAAGCCATCGGCAGATTTGTTTCAATCTATTTCCTAACATGTTCAGCAATATAACAGTGTTATTTCATGCATTTTAGCAGTGGGAAACACGAGAAAACTTCGGTTTTCTACTTTAGATTCGTTCCAGACATATTGCATAAGTTGTACTTTGTGTGATTTACTGTGGTTCTCTGATCGAAATCCAGTTATTAAAATAGTGATTTTCATGCTTATTTTGATCATTTTAAGCACTTAAATACGCTTTAAACAATAACATTAGAGAAATAAGCGATTTCCATCAAGAATTGTAGAAGCCATCGGCAGATTTGTTTCAATCTATTTCCTAACATGTTCAGCAATATAACAGTGTTATTTCATGCATTTTAGCAGTGGGAAACACGAGAAAACTTCGGTTTTCTACTTTAGATTCGTTCCAGACATATTGCATAAGTTGTACTTTGTGTGATTTACTGTGGTTCTCTGATCGAAATCCAGTTATTAAAATAGTGATTTTCATGCTTATTTTGATCATTTTAAGCACTTAAATACGCTTTAAACAATAACATTAGAGAAATAAGCGATTTCCATCAAGAATTGTAGAAGCCATCGGCAGATTTGTTTCAATCTATTTCCTAACATGTTCAGCAATAACAGTGTTATTTCATGCATTTAGCAGTGGGAAAACGAGAAAACTTCGGTTTTCTACTTTAGATTCGTTCCAGACATATTGCATAAGTTGTACTTTGTGTGATTTACTGTGGTTCTCTGATCGAAATCCAGTTATTAAAATAGTGATTTTCATGCTTATTTTGATCATTTTAAGCACTTAAATACGCTTTAAACAATAACATTAGAGAAATAAGCGATTTCCATCAAGAATTGTAGAAGCCATCGGCAGATTTGTTTCAATCTATTTCCTAACATGTTCAGCAATATAACAGTGTTATTCATGCATTTTAGCAGTGGGAAACACGAGAAAACTTCGGTTTTCTACTTTAGATTCGTTCCAGACATATTGCATAAGTTGTACTTTGTGTGATTTACTGTGGTTCTCTGATCGAAATCCAGTTATTAAAATAGTGATTTTCATGCTTATTTTGATCATTTTAAGCACTTAAATACGCTTTAAACAATAACATTAGAGAAATAAGCGATTTCCATCAAGAATTGTAGAAGCCATCGGCAGATTTGTTTCAATCTATTTCCTAACATGTTCAGCAATATAACAGTGTTATTTCATGCATTTTAGCAGTGGGAAACACGAGAAAACTTCGGTTTTCTACTTTAGATTCGTTCCAGACATATTGCATAAGTTGTACTTTGTGTGATTTACTGTGGTTCTCTGATCGAAATCCAGTTATTAAAATAGTGATTTTCATGCTTATTTTGATCATTTTAAGCACTTAAATACGCTTTAAACAATAACATTAGAGAAATAAGCGATTTCCATCAAGAATTGTAGAAGCCATCGGCAGATTTGTTTCAATCTATTTCCTAACATGTTCAGCAATATAACAGTGTTATTTCATGCATTTTAGCAGTGGGAAACACGAGAAAACTTCGGTTTTCTACTTTAGATTCGTTCCAGACATATTGCATAAGTTGTACTTTGTGTGATTTACTGTGGTTCTCTGATCGAAATCCAGTTATTAAAATAGTGATTTTCATGCTTATTTTGATCATTTTAAGCACTTAAATACGCTTTAAACAATAACATTAGAGAAATAAGCGATTTCCATCAAGAATTGTAGAAGCCATCGGCAGATTTGTTTCAATCTATTTCCTAACATGTTCAGCAATATAACAGTGTTATTTCATGCATTTTAGCAGTGGGAAACACGAGAAAACTTCGGTTTTCTACTTTAGATTCGTTCCAGACATATTGCATAAGTTGTACTTTGTGTGATTTACTGTGGTTCTCTGATCGAAATCCAGTTATTAAAATAGTGATTTTCATGCTTATTTTGATCATTTTAAGCACTTAAATACGCTTTAAACAATAACATTAGAGAAATAAGCGATTTCCATCAAGAATTGTAGAAGCCATCGGCAGATTTGTTTCAATCTATTTCCTAACATGTTCAGCAATATAACAGTGTTATTTCATGCATTTTAGCAGTGGGAAACACGAGAAAACTTCGGTTTTCTACTTTAGATTCGTTCCAGACATATTGCATAAGTTGTACTTTGTGTGATTTACTGTGGTTCTCTGATCGAAATCCAGTTATTAAAATAGTGATTTTCATGCTTATTTTGATCATTTTAAGCACTTAAATACGCTTTAAACAATAACATTAGAGAAATAAGCGATTTCCATCAAGAATTGTAGAAGCCATCGGCAGATTTGTTTCAATCTATTTCCTAACATGTTCAGCAATATAACAGTGTTATTTTCATGCATTTTAGCAGTGGGAAACACGAGAAAACTTCGGTTTTCTACTTTAGATTCGTTCCAGACATATTGCATAAGTTGTACTTTGTGTGATTTACTGTGGTTCTCTGATCGAAATCCAGTTATTAAAATAGTGATTTTCATGCTTATTTTGATCATTTTAAGCACTTAAATACGCTTTAAACAATAACATTAGAGAAATAAGCGATTTCCATCAAGAATTGTAGAAGCCATCGGCAGATTTGTTTCAATCTATTTCCTAACATGTTCAGCAATATAACAGTGTTATTTCATGCATTTTAGCAGTGGGAAACACGAGAAAACTTCGGTTTTCTACTTTAGATTCGTTCCAGACATATTGCATAAGTTGTACTTTGTGTGATTTACTGTGGTTCTCTGATCGAAATCCAGTTATTAAAATAGTGATTTTCATGCTTATTTTGATCATTTTAAGCACTTAAATACGCTTTAAACAATAACATTAGAGAAATAAGCGATTTCCATCAAGAATTGTAGAAGCCATCGGCAGATTTGTTTCAATCTATTTCCTAACATGTTCAGCAATATAACAGTGTTATTTCATGCATTTTAGCAGTGGGAAACACGAGAAAACTTCGGTTTTCTACTTTAGATTCGTTCCAGACATATTGCATAAGTTGTACTTTGTGTGATTTACTGTGGTTCTCTGATCGAAATCCAGTTATTAAAATAGTGATTTTCATGCTTATTTTGATCATTTTAAGCACTTAAATACGCTTTAAACAATAACATTAGAGAAATAAGCGATTTCCATCAAGAATTGTAGAAGCCATCGGCAGATTTGTTTCAATCTATTTCCTAACATGTTCAGCAATATAACAGTGTTATTTCATGCATTTTAGCAGTGGGAAACACGAGAAAACTTCGGTTTTCTACTTTAGATTCGTTCCAGACATATTGCATAAGTTGTACTTTGTGTGATTTACTGTGGTTCTCTGATCGAAATCCAGTTATTAAAATAGTGATTTTCATGCTTATTTTGATCATTTTAAGCACTTAAATACGCTTTAAACAATAACATTAGAGAAATAAGCGATTTCCATCAAGAATTGTAGAAGCCATCGGCAGATTTGTTTCAATCTATTTCCTAACATGTTCAGCAATATAACAGTGTTATTTCATGCATTTTAGCAGTGGGAAACACGAGAAAACTTCGGTTTTCTACTTTAGATTCGTTCCAGACATATTGCATAAGTTGTACTTTGTGTGATTTACTGTGGTTCTCTGATCGAAATCCAGTTATTAAAATAGTGATTTTCATGCTTATTTTGATCATTTTAAGCACTTAAATACGCTTTAAACAATAACATTAGAGAAATAAGCGATTTCCATCAAGAATTGTAGAAGCCATCGGCAGATTTGTTTCAATCTATTTCCTAACATGTTCAGCAATATAACAGTGTTATTTCATGCATTTTAGCAGTGGGAAACACGAGAAAACTTCGGTTTTCTACTTTAGATTCGTTCCAGACATATTGCATAAGTTGTACTTTGTGTGATTTACTGTGGTTCTCTGATCGAAATCCAGTTATTAAAATAGTGATTTTCATGCTTATTTTGATCATTTTAAGCACTTAAATACGCTTTAAACAATAACATTAGAGAAATAAGCGATTTCCATCAAGAATTGTAGAAGCCATCGGCAGATTTTTTCAATCTATTTCCTAACATGTTCAGCAATATAACAGTGTTATTTCATGCATTTTAGCAGTGGGAAACACGAGAAAACTTCGGTTTTCTACTTTAGATTCGTTCCAGACATATTGCATAAGTTGTACTTTGTGTGATTTACTGTGGTTCTCTGATCGAAATCCAGTTATTAAAATAGTGATTTTCATGCTTATTTTGATCATTTTAAGCACTTAAATACGCTTTAAACAATAACATTAGAGAAATAAGCGATTTCCATCAAGAATTGTAGAAGCCATCGGCAGATTTGTTTCAATCTATTTCCTAACATGTTCAGCAATATAACAGTGTTATTTCATGCATTTTAGCAGTGGGAAACACGAGAAAACTTCGGTTTTCTACTTTAGATTCGTTCCAGACATATTGCATAAGTTGTACTTTGTGTGATTTACTGTGGTTCTCTGATCGAAATCCAGTTATTAAAATAGTGATTTTCATGCTTATTTTGATCATTTTAAGCACTTAAATACGCTTTAAACAATAACATTAGAGAAATAAGCGATTTCCATCAAGAATTGTAGAAGCCATCGGCAGATTTGTTTCAATCTATTTCCTAACATGTTCAGCAATATAACAGTGTTATTTCATGCATTTTAGCAGTGGGAAACACGAGAAAACTTCGGTTTTCTACTTTAGATTCGTTCCAGACATATTGCATAAGTTGTACTTTGTGTGATTTACTGTGGTTCTCTGATCGAAATCCAGTTATTAAAATAGTGATTTCATGCTTATTTTGATCATTTTAAGCACTTAAATACGCTTTAAACAATAACATTAGAGAAATAAGCGATTTCCATCAAGAATTGTAGAAGCCATCGGCAGATTTGTTTCAATCTATTTCCTAACATGTTCAGCAATATAACAGTGTTATTTCATGCATTTTAGCAGTGGGAAACACGAGAAAACTTCGGTTTTCTACTTTAGATTCGTTCCAGACATATTGCATAAGTTGTACTTTGTGTGATTTACTGTGGTTCTCTGATCGAAATCCAGTTATTAAAATAGTGATTTTCATGCTTATTTTGATCATTTTAAGCACTTAAATACGCTTTAAACAATAACATTAGAGAAATAAGCGATTTCCATCAAGAATTGTAGAAGCCATCGGCAGATTTGTTTCAATCTATTTCCTAACATGTTCAGCAATATAACAGTGTTATTTCATGCATTTTAGCAGTGGGAAACACGAGAAAACTTCGGTTTTCTACTTTAGATTCGTTCCAGACATATTGCATAAGTTGTACTTTGTGTGATTTACTGTGGTTCTCTGATCGAAATCCAGTTATTAAAATAGTGATTTTCATGCTTATTTTGATCATTTTAAGCACTTAAATACGCTTTAAACAATAACATTAGAGAAATAAGCGATTTCCATCAAGAATTGTAGAAGCCATCGGCAGATTTGTTTCAATCTATTTCCTAACATGTTCAGCAATATAACAGTGTTATTTCATGCATTTTAGCAGTGGGAAACACGAGAAAACTTCGGTTTTCTACTTTAGATTCGTTCCAGACATATTGCATAAGTTGTACTTTGTGTGATTTACTGTGGTTCTCTGATCGAAATCCAGTTATTAAAATAGTGATTTTCATGCTTATTTTGATCATTTTAAGCACTTAAATACGCTTTAAACAATAACATTAGAGAAATAAGCGATTTCCATCAAGAATTGTAGAAGCCATCGGCAGATTTGTTTCAATCTATTTCCTAACATGTTCAGCAATATAACAGTGTTATTTCATGCATTTTAGCAGTGGGAAACACGAGAAAACTTCGGTTTTCTACTTTAGATTCGTTCCAGACATATTGCATAAGTTGTACTTTGTGTGATTTACTGTGGTTCTCTGATCGAAATCCAGTTATTAAAATAGTGATTTTCATGCTTATTTTGATCATTTTAAGCACTTAAATACGCTTTAAACAATAACATTAGAGAAATAAGCGATTTCCATCAAGAATTGTAGAAGCCATCGGCAGATTTGTTTCAATCTATTTCCTAACATGTTCAGCAATATAACAGTGTTATTTCATGCATTTTAGCAGTGGGAAACACGAGAAAACTTCGGTTTTCTACTTTAGATTCGTTCCAGACATATTGCATAAGTTGTACTTTGTGTGATTTACTGTGGTTCTCTGATCGAAATCCAGTTATTAAAATAGTGATTTTCATGCTTATTTTGATCATTTTAAGCACTTAAATACGCTTTAAACAATAACATTAGAGAAATAAGCGATTTCCATCAAGAATTGTAGAAGCCATCGGCAGATTTGTTTCAATCTATTTCCTAACATGTTCAGCAATATAACAGTGTTATTTCATGCATTTTAGCAGTGGGAAACGAGAAAACTTCGGTTTTCTACTTTAGATTCGTTCCAGACATATTGCATAAGTTGTACTTTGTGTGATTTACTGTGGTTCTCTGATCGAAATCCAGTTATTAAAATAGTGATTTTCATGCTTATTTTGATCATTTTAAGCACTTAAATACGCTTTAAACAATAATTAGAGAAATAAGCGATTTCCATCAAGAATTGTAGAAGCCATCGGCAGATTTGTTTCAATCTATTTCCTAACATGTTCAGCAATATAACAGTGTTATTTCATGCATTTTAGCAGTGGGAAACACGAGAAAACTTCGGTTTTCTACTTTAGATTCGTTCCAGACATATTGCATAAGTTGTACTTTGTGTGATTTACTGTGGTTCTCTGATCGAAATCCAGTTATTAAAATAGTGATTTTCATGCTTATTTTGATCATTTTAAGCACTTAAATACGCTTTAAACAATAACATTAGAGAAATAAGCGATTTCCATCAAGAATTGTAGAAGCCATCGGCAGATTTGTTTCAATCTATTTCCTAACATGTTCAGCAATATAACAGTGTTATTTCATGCATTTTAGCAGTGGGAAACACGAGAAAACTTCGGTTTTCTACTTTAGATTCGTTCCAGACATATTGCATAAGTTGTACTTTGTGTGATTTACTGTGGTTCTCTGATCGAAATCCAGTTATTAAAATAGTGATTTTCATGCTTATTTTGATCATTTTAAGCACTTAAATACGCTTTAAACAATAACATTAGAGAAATAAGCGATTTCCATCAAGAATTGTAGAAGCCATCGGCAGATTTGTTTCAATCTATTTCCTAACATGTTCAGCAATATAACAGTGTTATTTCATGCATTTTAGCAGTGGGAAACACGAGAAAACTTCGGTTTTCTACTTTAGATTCGTTCCAGACATATTGCATAAGTTGTACTTTGTGTGATTTACTGTGGTTCTCTGATCGAAATCCAGTTATTAAAATAGTGATTTTCATGCTTATTTTGATCATTTTAAGCACTTAAATACGCTTTAAACAATAACATTAGAGAAATAAGCGATTTCCATCAAGAATTGTAGAAGCCATCGGCAGATTTGTTTCAATCTATTTCCTAACATGTTCAGCAATATAACAGTGTTATTTCATGCATTTTAGCAGTGGGAAACACGAGAAAACTTCGGTTTTCTACTTTAGATTCGTTCCAGACATATTGCATAAGTTGTACTTTGTGTGATTTACTGTGGTTCTCTGATCGAAATCCAGTTATTAAAATAGTGATTTTCATGCTTATTTTGATCATTTTAAGCACTTAAATACGCTTTAAACAATAACATTAGAGAAATAAGCGATTTCCATCAAGAATTGTAGAAGCCATCGGCAGATTTGTTTCAATCTATTTCCTAACATGTTCAGCAATATAACAGTGTTATTTCATGCATTTTAGCAGTGGGAAACACGAGAAAACTTCGGTTTTCTACTTTAGATTCGTTCCAGACATATTGCATAAGTTGTACTTTGTGTGATTTACTGTGGTTCTCTGATCGAAATCCAGTTATTAAAATAGTGATTTTCATGCTTATTTTGATCATTTTAAGCACTTAAATACGCTTTAAACAATAACATTAGAGAAATAAGCGATTTCCATCAAGAATTGTAGAAGCCATCGGCAGATTTGTTTCAATCTATTTCCTAACATGTTCAGCAATATAACAGTGTTATTTCATGCATTTTAGCAGTGGGAAACACGAGAAAACTTCGGTTTTCTACTTTAGATTCGTTCCAGACATATTGCATAAGTTGTACTTTGTGTGATTTACTGTGGTTCTCTGATCGAAATCCAGTTATTAAAATAGTGATTTTCATGCTTATTTTGATCATTTTAAGCACTTAAATACGCTTTAAACAATAACATTAGAGAAATAAGCGATTTCCATCAAGAATTGTAGAAGCCATCGGCAGATTTGTTTCAATCTATTTCCTAACATGTTCAGCAATATAACAGTGTTATTTCATGCATTTTAGCAGTGGGAAACACGAGAAAACTTCGGTTTTCTACTTTAGATTCGTTCCAGACATATTGCATAAGTTGTACTTTGTGTGATTTACTGTGGTTCTCTGATCGAAATCCAGTTATTAAAATAGTGATTTTCATGCTTATTTTGATCATTTTAAGCACTTAAATACGCTTTAAACAATAACATTAGAGAAATAAGCGATTTCCATCAAGAATTGTAGAAGCCATCGGCAGATTTGTTTCAATCTATTTCCTAACATGTTCAGCAATATAACAGTGTTATTTCATGCATTTTAGCAGTGGGAAACACGAGAAAACTTCGGTTTTCTACTTTAGATTCGTTCCAGACATATTGCATAAGTTGTACTTTGTGTGATTTACTGTGGTTCTCTGATCGAAATCCAGTTATTAAAATAGTGATTTTCATGCTTATTTTGATCATTTTAAGCACTTAAATACGCTTTAAACAATAACATTAGAGAAATAAGCGATTTCCATCAAGAATTGTAGAAGCCATCGGCAGATTTGTTTCAATCTATTTCCTAACATGTTCAGCAATATAACAGTGTTATTTCATGCATTTTAGCAGTGGGAAACACGAGAAAACTTCGGTTTTCTACTTTAGATTCGTTCCAGACATATTGCATAAGTTGTACTTTGTGTGATTTACTGTGGTTCTCTGATCGAAATCCAGTTATTAAAATAGTGATTTTCATGCTTATTTTGATCATTTTAAGCACTTAAATACGCTTTAAACAATAACATTAGAGAAATAAGCGATTTCCATCAAGAATTGTAGAAGCCATCGGCAGATTTGTTTCAATCTATTTCCTAACATGTTCAGCAATATAACAGTGTTATTTCATGCATTTTAGCAGTGGGAAACACGAGAAAACTTCGGTTTTCTACTTTAGATTCGTTCCAGACATATTGCATAAGTTGTACTTTGTGTGATTTACTGTGGTTCTCTGATCGAAATCCAGTTATTAAAATAGTGATTTTCATGCTTATTTTGATCATTTTAAGCACTTAAATACGCTTTAAACAATAACATTAGAGAAATAAGCGATTTCCATCAAGAATTGTAGAAGCCATCGGCAGATTTGTTTCAATCTATTTCCTAACATGTTCAGCAATATAACAGTGTTATTTCATGCATTTTAGCAGTGGGAAACACGAGAAAACTTCGGTTTTCTACTTTAGATTCGTTCCAGACATATTGCATAAGTTGTACTTTGTGTGATTTACTGTGGTTCTCTGATCGAAATCCAGTTATTAAAATAGTGATTTTCATGCTTATTTTGATCATTTTAAGCACTTAAATACGCTTTAAACAATAACATTAGAGAAATAAGCGATTTCCATCAAGAATTGTAGAAGCCATCGGCAGATTTGTTTCAATCTATTTCCTAACATGTTCAGCAATATAACAGTGTTATTTCATGCATTTTAGCAGTGGGAAACACGAGAAAACTTCGGTTTTCTACTTTAGATTCGTTCCAGACATATTGCATAAGTTGTACTTTGTGTGATTTACTGTGGTTCTCTGATCGAAATCCAGTTATTAAAATAGTGATTTTCATGCTTATTTTGATCATTTTAAGCACTTAAATACGCTTTAAACAATAACATTAGAGAAATAAGCGATTTCCATCAAGAATTGTAGAAGCCATCGGCAGATTTGTTTCAATCTATTTCCTAACATGTTCAGCAATATAACAGTGTTATTTCATGCATTTTAGCAGTGGGAAACACGAGAAAACTTCGGTTTTCTACTTTAGATTCGTTCCAGACATATTGCATAAGTTGTACTTTGTGTGATTTACTGTGGTTCTCTGATCGAAATCCAGTTATTAAAATAGTGATTTTCATGCTTATTTTGATCATTTTAAGCACTTAAATACGCTTTAAACAAAACATTAGAGAAATAAGCGATTTCCATCAAGAATTGTAGAAGCCATCGGCAGATTTGTTTCAATCTATTTCCTAACATGTTCAGCAATATAACAGTGTTATTTCATGCATTTTAGCAGTGGGAAACACGAGAAAACTTCGGTTTTCTACTTTAGATTCGTTCCAGACATATTGCATAAGTTGTACTTTGTGTGATTTACTGTGGTTCTCTGATCGAAATCCAGTTATTAAAATAGTGATTTTCATGCTTATTTTGATCATTTTAAGCACTTAAATACGCTTTAAACAATAACATTAGAGAAATAAGCGATTTCCATCAAGAATTGTAGAAGCCATCGGCAGATTTGTTTCAATCTATTTCCTAACATGTTCAGCAATATAACAGTGTTATTTCATGCATTTTAGCAGTGGGAAACACGAGAAAACTTCGGTTTTCTACTTTAGATTCGTTCCAGACATATTGCATAAGTTGTACTTTGTGTGATTTACTGTGGTTCTCTGATCGAAATCCAGTTATTAAATAGTGATTTTCATGCTTATTTTGATCATTTTAAGCACTTAAATACGCTTTAAACAATAACATTAGAGAAATAAGCGATTTCCATCAAGAATTGTAGAAGCCATCGGCAGATTTGTTTCAATCTATTTCCTAACATGTTCAGCAATATAACAGTGTTATTTCATGCATTTTAGCAGTGGGAAACACGAGAAAACTTCGGTTTTCTACTTTAGATTCGTTCCAGACATATTGCATAAGTTGTACTTTGTGTGATTTACTGTGGTTCTCTGATCGAAATCCAGTTATTAAAATAGTGATTTTCATGCTTATTTTGATCATTTTAAGCACTTAAATACGCTTTAAACAATAACATTAGAGAAATAAGCGATTTCCATCAAGAATTGTAGAAGCCATCGGCAGATTTGTTTCAATCTATTTCCTAACATGTTCAGCAATATAACAGTGTTATTTCATGCATTTTAGCAGTGGGAAACACGAGAAAACTTCGGTTTTCTACTTTAGATTCGTTCCAGACATATTGCATAAGTTGTACTTTGTGTGATTTACTGTGGTTCTCTGATCGAAATCCAGTTATTAAAATAGTGATTTTCATGCTTATTTTGATCATTTTAAGCACTTAAATACGCTTTAAACAATAACATTAGAGAAATAAGC
>JACMZG010000289.1:8489-21204 GCA_018340805.1 Microvelia longipes
GCTCTCGAACCAGTAGACTTAGGTGTCCCGTGACTTCTCTTCTAAGGTGGATTTAAATACCTTATGTTCAGTTGTCATAGTTATGTCAGTTAATTCTTAGGACGGTTATCTGATCGTGTATTCTTTCTGATCTCTGACTTTTTCGTTCTTGAATAATGGAAAACATTCTTGGCAAATGCTTTCGCAGTAAGACTGTCTGCGATGATCTAAGAATTTCACTCTAGCACCAGCATACATATCGCTTTCATTATCTTTCAGTTTCGAAATACCATCAAAATAAAAACCGAGTTTTATTTTATTATTTCATGCAAAACAATATTGTCAAGCATCAGCCTTGCTTTAAGCACGCTAATTTTTTCAATAGTAAATATTGCGGTCATTCCTTAACACCCGATTAAATTGGCATTCAAAGAATTTACCTACGTAGCGAAACAAGATTAGCTTTTCAATCAAGATTTTCAACACATCTTTCCTCACAATTTCAACTTACGAGCCTTTTAACTCATACACTTTTATATATACGCATTGGAGCTGGAATTACGCGCTGCTGTGTTCATACCAGACTTTGCCCTCCAATTTGATTACTTTGATAAAGTATATTTAAAATTCTCATTGCAATTTATGAAACCACTAGGGCCCATATTGTTTATTTTTTTGTCTATACCTCTCTACCTGAAAACCGTTATTGGTGATATTTTATCTCGCGCCTTTTCTGCTCTTTTCCGTTCGGATGTGGTAGCCGTTATCTTCAGGCTCCCTCTTCCTGGAATCGAATCTACTTGATTCCTCCTGTACCCGTTTACAACCATGTAAGCTTTTGATCTTACCATTCGAAAGTTTGATAGGTCAGCCACTTCAAAAGAGATATGTTTCGTCACACAAGGTCGTACTGATCTAGAAATTTATTCCATTGATGAGTCATTCAAAAAATCACGTGTTTCTTCACCAGGTTGATTTTGACTAAAAATCCGTCTCTGCTGTCGTGACGTCACGGCATTCTGTTAGATTATTAGCTCTAGATTACCAATCAGTCTAATTCCCATGGCACAAATGATTAGCTGAATCTCTTCGATAATCTATAGCTGTTATATAAGAGCCATCCGCTCGTTTATGTCACGAGACTTTGTACTAAGATACTATTGCATGCTTAATCTCTTTGAGTTATAAGTCTATGACTTACTGCAGTGATCATTACCATGATTATTTTATTTTAGTACTTCTATCTAACAGGTTTCTAATATGTTAGTCACTAAGTTATATGAAAATTCATATATAACACATTGATCCATTAATCTTATCAATATCGATCAACATACCATGAATAATCTTCTCAAAAACAGCAAGTTATCATTTTACAAAACCACTATTTTGTGGAAATAATTTAAGTTTCATCACCTTTACTAACGCATTTTTTATTTTTGCATAGTAAATGATTTTAAATACAATTGTATTAATCAAGTTCTCATTTTTATAACTGATTGGGAAAAGAATAATGTTTTTATCCATTTTTCTCTCAGTCACATTATTATATTTAAATCCAAAAATTATAATTCGTGTTTTACTCAAGCTATCTATCGATGAGTAAAAGCTGATCATTTCATGTTTACTCTACTTAGCATTACGTTTCATCATAATGATTACTGTACGATTTTTATTCTCCAATTCGTCTTAGCTATCTGTGTTTTACCGATTTAATACTTAATATAGGCCATTCGTATTATATAGATTTTACTAATAAATAATGATATCTCTAGAATCTGAATTGCATTTATATATTGTTAGCTGTCTTGATTCAAAATATTCAACAACTACAGTAATATAAACAATGACGCAAACGAAGCATATCATAAATACATGTTATCTGACCCTAGAAAAAGACCTGGACAATAGATAATTTAATAATTTCCTATAACGCTTCAAAGCTGAGACTAATCATTAATATACCCTTTGTTCAGGTTATTACGTAGTAAGACATATACTCCACGCATTTGGAAATCGTTTACCTGAAAACAACTTCTGCTCACTACAACATTTCAGTTACCCATATTTCATATACGAAGTATTATGAGTTAATCATTGATTAATCTAAATTCAACAGTTATATATAATTACTATGTTCATACTTTTATCATAGTACTACCATTAATTTAGCTTCATTATTATCTAACATTGTGGTAGTATTTAATAAATTGGTGAATCATACAGAGTAAATAATTTAAGAAGATTTTATTTTAAAATAAAAATTCTCTGATTTCTAAGTCGAAAAGTATAAAAACTGTAATATTTGATTTTATGACATGAAATATTTTGCATTTTTCTTTGAAATTTTGTTGAAAAATTATTTATTTTTTTTAAGTTTCAAATGAATATTATCTTATTAACAAACTTTAATTATTAATGTTAATATAAATTATAACTTTTATTACATTTTATTGTATAATCGATTGTTTTTTAATTATGAAATTCGATTTTATATTGATATTATATTATTTATTATTATTATTTTTTATCTTATTTATTTATATTTTATTATTTTTATTATTTCTTAATAATTATTATTATTATTATTATTATTATTATCATTTATTTTAATTATTAATTATTATTTTAATTTTATTATTATTTTTTAATTTATATATCTACTTAACCTTATTTTATTTATTTTATTTATTATATTTTATATATATATTATTATTTATTTATTATTATTATTTATTATTATAATATATTTATTATTTTATATATTATATTATTATTATATGTTATTTATTATTATTTTATTATTATAATTTATATTTATTATATATTTATTTTTATCATTTTATTATCTTTTATTTATTATTATTATATATTTTATTATTATTTTTATTATTATTCTATTATCATTTTATTATATTTTATATTTTTTATCATTTATTTATTTTATTTATTATTATTTTTTATTATTATTTATATTTTCTATATTTTATTATTTATATATATTATTATTATTATTTATTATTATTATTATTATAGTAGTATTATTTATTATTATATTATTATATATATTTTATTAATAGATTATTTTTATTATTGTTATTTATGTTATTCTAATCAGTCAAGCTCGGGTGAAGTAACATTACTCTCTTACTATTTAACAGATAGTTATTATTTTCTGAAAATTTGAAATTAAATAATAAATGCGGCTTGGTTAAAAGCACAATTAAATTACCAATGTTTTTATTTATATCCTTCCTGGTACGGCTAGAGAAGACTTATTGTGTATGTATCTTTGGTATTATTTTATTAAAATTTTCTTTTTTTATGCATGTTTCCTTTCTTGATTATTCACTTTATGCGGATGATTTTCTTTATACAGTAATTTTATTCTTAAATATATTTTCTGCGTCTTTTTTCACTGATAGTTTCTTTTTTTATATTATATCGTAAGATTTTATATCAATGTAGGGCAGTTTCAGTCAGTTTTTCTTAAAATATATTTTTTAAACATTAATAATTAAATGTATAACCATATTATTTTATATGTAACATCATTCTATGACTTGCATATTTTTTTATAATATCAATTACATATCTTTTTTTGTTTTTCTTTGTGTTCTATGTTATACTTTAAAACAATATGAATAACTTCTTATTAATTTTCGAGCAAAAATGCCGCATATAAGCTTGCATAGATATTTTTTCTTTTTTATATTATATTAAATTATCTCTGAAAATTTTTATATAAAAAGCCTATTAATTTTATATATACTTTTATTGATTATGTATCTTATCTTATTGTGATTTTATTGCAAGCATTCATGAATGTTCTTAAAATCGATCAATTGACGCTATATGTGTAAAATTTTTAGCAAAAAGGCCAGCTTCTTCACTGGCAATATTAATTTATATTAATTTATCTTATATTATTTATTCTAAACAAAAATTATATTTTAATGTGATGTATCCAAATCTTATTAAAATTTCCATAGAAAATTTTTGAGCAAAAAAGCCAGCTTTTCAGTCTGCAAATTAATATAAATATTAATTATAGTTTATTCAAACAAATAAAATATATTTTAATTATTTTATAACCAAATTTTTGTTGATTATTTTTTCCATAGATTTGGTAGTCTAAAATTTTAATTTCATTAATATTTACTCTTTAAATAATCGAGATTTTACATTTAACGTCCTATGTGATGTAGATTTTCATAAATTTTGATTCTTTTGCCAAAAAATATATCAAATTTTCTTTAGAAATAGCCATATTTTGTTTTATTTGTTTGCTGATTTTAAGTATAAAGTTAATATATTATATTAGTATATATTATTATAAGTTATATAAGTATAAAGTTATAGCTTATTAGTCCAAAAAAATAAATTTTCAGGTCTAAAAACCCAACTTCTCCACATATACACAACTCTACTTTATATCATATATATTATAATTATACTATACTTATATATACATAAATTATATTTATGTAATAATTACTATAATAACAATATTTATTATATGTACTAATTGCTCATCTATACAAATTATTACTTTATAGTGTCATTATTTACCATAAATAATCAAATATTAGATTATTACATTTATTGTAAATAATTGCAACCAATAACCAATATTCGTTTTTACTAACGAATTTGAATATTGAACCTTATAGGCCCATAATCATCGTCTGTCAAGATAGTGTGGTGATGATGTTCAGATTCTTCGCAGTTTAAAACTCGCTCTGTAAATCTATCGCTTCTCCCGGCCGTAAGTAATCGTATGCAAAAACTGTATTCTATTGCCATATACACTGTAAATTTCATATACAATATGTATTCAACACCCAACCTATGTTCTAGGTAGTTAGAGTCTAAAATTATTATTGGCTTAATGGCCAATCCAACTCAAATCCGAAAATTCGTTTAGATAAACTATTTTAGTCCTCTCTTTACGAGTAGGCATCTGAATTATCAATTTTACGTACTGGGCGTAGAGTCAGGACTTAAGGCGTTCGTCTTCTTTATCTCTGGGGATGGTAGCTTTCGTTGCTCGATAATTGACTTTTTCTGATCATTATAGCACTCATTTTTCCAGTGAGCCGATATTCTGCGTTCTCTCGTACTGAGTGCAGATCCATTTACCATGTATGCACTTTATATATAGTTGTGTGTAAAACTAATCCTGTCTCACTGACGGGTTCTAATTCTCAGCATCACTTTCCCTATTTAGTGGGTAACAATCCTAACGCTTTGTTGTGAATTCTGCTTCACAATGATATGGACAGATGCCGCATCGATCAGGATCTAAAAGTGCGACCGTCGCTATGAACGCTTTGTGCCGCCACAACCATGTATACCTGTGATAACTTTTCTGAACCTCTTGCTTAAACTCTCTAAAGAAATTCAAATAGGATGATAGGTCCGCGCTCTTTTCACGGTGTCTGTTATTCTCGTACTGAAAATCAAAATCAAGAGGCTATTTCCCCTTTTTGGTCCACTTTCCAGGTTTCTTCCTGGTTGAGCTCACTTTTTTTTGATCAACCTCTGCTCGTTACATTTTTGACAGATGTACCGCCCAGTTCAGATCCCCACCTGACACTGTTCCTTCATTGTAACATTCTATTTGAGCATCCGAGATTACATACTTTCTCCCATAATATTGACCAATTTAGTTCAACTTTGCACTGCATTACTGTTATGTAGTAAAGAATACAATCATGGTGTGGTCATTCACTGTGACTTGTCGGCTGCCCACTTTAATATACACCTTCTAATGATCTCCCCTACACAAGTCGGACTAGGTCAAGTTCAAAAGGTCTTTCTATTCCCCGCTATATTCTTCCAAGTCCCTGTTCCATTGGCTGTTAGTTTCGCTAGTATAGTTAGTATAGACAGTAGGTATTCTTCGATTAAATCCATTTCATTGCACGTCACTTTAATATTAGATGGACGTAGGGTCATTTGGCTACTCTGAAGATGAGTCTATTACTCCCTCGCCGTTATATAATCCAGCGCTTTGTTTTGAATCTTCACGTTGACATTTCATGCACGGGCAGAAGATCCCACATTATGCTGTCAAAAGCCGTTCTTTCCCAGCCTATCGCAATGTCTTTGTTTTTAAATTAGACAGTCGTATTTTCCCCTTAGTCTATGTCCAGTTCTAGGTGTTGACGTTTAATGTTACTCAAATGACTGACCATAGTGAATCCGTAAATTCTACAAATTTTTCATAGCCTAATTCCCGCCTCTCAATCGAGTCGATATAGAGTTTCCATTTCAATCCATTTTTAAGTTGCCCCAACAATATTCAAACTGTGCTCAAGTTACAATTCAATTTCAAACTTCTTGCATTAAAGCACAACCCGGTGTCCTAGACCAATCCTTTTATCTGCGAGGTTACGGAATCTAGTTGCGACTTCCCTTTACTACCATTTTCCTAAGGCTATAGGCTGCTCACCTTGGAACCTTGCTGCGGATATCGGGTTATCGGCTTTGAAACGGATATTTATAACTGGCTTTCCCTGCAGTATTTTTCAAAGGGCCATTCAGTGTGCGCTCGGACACACCAAGTAATCTCGCTCCTGGTGCTTTTTGACATTTCACATCCTCTTTCTCCAGCATGACCTGATGTCTTAGGTACATGTTATGTATTACAAATGAAATGACGAACTCTTCCCGAAACATTGATTGACGTCTCTGATGATCTCGTTTGTGTGTTGCCATCCTTGTGTTGCCGAAACAACCACAAATTTCCGATTTCTTAAGTTTTCAGAAATTTGTACTTGTGATTCCTTTTCGCTGCAAGTGGTCTAAAGTCATATTTTTATAACACTTTGCTAATGTCTATCATACCTCTTTTTCTGGATTATCTCTGTATTATTCTCAGATCGTTCGTTTAGTGACCGATATCTAACCCATCGCTTCATATAATATCTGTTTCACTCATGGAAACCCTTTCCATCTTCTAGTCTGTCAAGGAGTCTCACTGAGTAATATTGCTTCACTACATACAAGATCTGTTTACCCGTGGACTCTGCTTCCACTGCGACTAACGTTCCTAGTAGCTTCCTTAGCAACGACGGCACCTGCCTTACATCGATACCGTCTTACTCTTTTTAATTACACACTTGTCGATATTTCGATCTCCTGGTGAGGTCCCACGCTACAGCGCCATTCCCATTTTTCAGTGTTTGTTGTCTCGGCATGGGAGTTTGTTACACATCCTTAGCTCGGATTGACGATTTCCATGTCCACCGTCCGCTGTCTTATCAAATCCTAATGCACCTTTTTTGTGTTGTTCCTCATGAGCGTGATTTGTTTATATGGCCCTTAACCAGAGTGTTGGTTCATCCCTCATCATCGTCAGTTTCTGCTACCAAAAGGCCCACTAGACATTTGTTATTCCTGCATCTATCTTCATAATAGAAAGACTGCACATCGAACCTTTTTAAAGTTTTAGGTAATAAGTTTTAGACATTTCGTTCCCAATACTGCGTTATCATTCGCTTACCATATTGTAAACTTTACTCAAAATATCAAAATGTCAGTCTGTTTCTCTGAGGAAAACTTCTCCGAGGAACCAGCACTAGATGGTTTCTCGATTAGTCTTTTCGCCCTCTATACTTGTGTCCGACTCGATCGATCTTTGTCTCACGTCAGAACCAGTCGGCGGTCCTCCATCCATGAGCTTTCCTCCTGACTTCATTATCCTCTTGTCACATAGCATTTTAGTTCTACTATCTTTTGCGTGGTTCCTTATCATGACTTTCGCTCAACTCTTCTGCTCCAGTATGCGTGACATATAACATTTAGATCGGGTTCGAGTTTTGCACTTCTGTCTTTTAACAGATGTGTTTCTCACATTCATTCGTTACTCCGAAGCAAACCTTTTTACATTATATTTCGCTCATGGTTTCGTAAAGGGCCCTTCGGGACTCGCGATCATACTAAACTCCTTGGTCCGTTTCAAGACTGGACAAGTAGGTAACCTACATTTATACACTGCAGATCTTATTACTATGATTTTTGTCTCCCATCGACATCTCAGTGTATACTAATACTTTCAAATAAGCAATCTTTTATTGAGTCACAATTTCAAACATATCCGCCTCTCTTATCCAACAGCTCAATTATCAGTCATTAATCGAATATTCACTCGAATACGACCAATTTTAACCTGCATGAGTATAAAACCGATTTTCTCTAAGATATTGGTCACCTTTCACTGCATTCTGACAGAAAAAACCTCACTATTGGTGTGCAGTTTTTGATACATATGGTAAAGTGCCATTTTTTGATCGTCCATTATGAGCTTAAATCAGCATATTCCTATGTGTTGAGATTTTGTCTTAAATAAGATTGTGACAGCAGATCTTATAAACTTGAATTCCCATGAATCATGTTTTCTCGGCCTGCTACTTCATTTATATCCTCTAATAGTGATTTCACGTTACTATTGTTAACTCTCTCATTCTATCGTCTTTTCATATCTTTCCCTCTACTTCTTGGTTACTGTTTATTATGCGTAACTCGCATAAGTATTTAGCCTTAGATGGAGTTATACCACCGAACTTTGGACTGCATCTAAACAATTCTGCTCATTAGGAAATCAATTCAATGACAATAGCCTTACACTCTCATCCTCGGTTATCTATCCACCGTCTTATGGACATAGCATTCCACAATCAAAGTTGTAATTTGGAGTCATACATTCTTCAACAATTAAAAATGCAACCTTTTACACCACAATTCTCTAATATTCAATAAGATTACAGGAGTCAGTGCGTAGTTGGTTATTATCCCTCTCGGTCGTTCCCATCTTTTATGGGATAATCTCTGTTAGTTTTCGCTTTCTCGTCTAATTTATATGTCTTAATTTCAGCGTGGTTAATCTCATCTGTTCTGAGGTCGGATGTAAAATGTTATATGGAACAAATATTAATTATATAATATTTCGTAAGTTGCTCTATGACAATTAATTTGTTATTTTACTAATAAATCGCATTCCATAGGTACAGCACATCATATGCACCAGAGATCGCAATCTCATTTGAAGCGCTGGTCACTGTGGAGAAATTAAAATTATGTATGCATCAAATGATATCAATAAATTTTCTCAATTAATCCAGAATTTTCCGTCAAACTGTGTTCCAAATTATTATATTTAATACACTATTGTCATAGCTTTGTTCAATTATACTGAAATGCAACTATTATTGATTATTGCATAAAATATATGTTATTGTCATTATATAAGCTATCTTATTTTTTATTCTTATTATATCTAATGCCATAAATATATATTTTAAAAGATATCAAAATCAAATAAATTCAAACTAACCCATTTCAATATCATTTGTTGATTTGCCTTTTCTTTCTTTTCATTTTATCAATGGTCTCAATATAATTTATGAATAACAATATAAACAATTAACATATATAAATCTATTAATCTTTCTAACACAGCTATTAACTTTATGTTCAGATTTCATATTGTATAAACTGTTATATTAATAGCATTCCCAAAATATTCGAAACTCTATTGTTCCATTATGAGTGTGTATCTTGTTTAACAAATTACACTAGTCATCCTTGATAATGATTGGCACTTTTCTGATTGTAAATAAAACCATATTAAGTTTGATACCTCTTCTCTCTCAAAGAACAGTACATTGATCGTTATTGAATATCTTATTGGTTCTCTCGACCCGTCAGTACAGATTTTGTGGCTATAGGTTGGGACCCAATTAGCCGGTCCATTTTTGGGTCGGTTTCAGTAATTTGGTCATATCTTCTAGATGCCTTCAGGATTAAGGCTCGGGCTGACTGATGTCTGGTCTGAGATTTAACATAAATGTTCGTATGATATAGTTAGAACCTATCAACAATATGCCTGCATCATCGGTATACGTTAAGGCAATAGATGGACTCCTCGGGCGAAGGTGATCATCATTCGTGACTTATTAATAAGTTTGTCAGCATTAGATGACATGTGAAAATTATAACTTTGACAGGATGGCTTTTTGTAAAGGCGGATTTCTCACACTAATTACGATAATTATAGGAAGCATAAGAACAAAAATGTGTTCTTCTCGTACAATAGTACGAGAAGAGTTTATTCTCAATAATGAGCCTCGATAGTTAATACAGTATCAACGCGATAGCTCAATATTCACGATGGAAAATTAACTTATATAGTAATCGATTAATTAGAATAACACACTGGCGTGGTGCAGGTACCTATAACGAGCAATCTAAGTGGCATTTTTATTTTTAGAAGAGGGGTCGGGTTTGATATAACTCACAAAGCATCGGACAGAGATCTGAGCGCAAATGATTCTTTTCTAGGCAAACTTAGCTGATGGTGTTGGGCCGACATGTATTATTATGAATTTTATATAAATTATATGTAGGTATGGCTTCGATAAATTTGTACACACCTCTAATGAATATGTAGGCACGGTTTGGTCTACTTAACTATTTCACACTCTGGTAGGAGCAAACACATCATCCGTATATACGTTTACTTTGGAAATTGCTGCTTGTTTCTGTCCTTTCTTTAGCTCAAACATTATATGGATATGCAAGAACATCATTGATAAACCAAACTAAGAAAACAACACATAATAAAACTCAAGATTCCCGATACATCTAAGAATGAAATAATGACAAACATAGACTTGAAAAGTATTTATTAGGATTATACAAATGATAACGACTTCGAAGAATAGAAATTCCCTTATAAACAAGAAAACATAAACTTCAAGCAAATGAGCACCATGATAATGACATATCAGAACCATAATCTCATATCAAACCTCCATGAAAATAAAGATATAACATGTATAGTAGGGGACATCCAGAAGACCTCTATAATGAAACACTTAATATTTACATATCAATGGGTTCAACCGGCCACTAATACAATCTTTAATAGATACAGTGGCGCGCGGTGTCATGGTATCATTAATAGAAAAGGAGAATTCATTGATAAAAGAACTCAAATAAACATGGTACTTCTCGAAGTGTTTCGAGGGATTATGTAAACATTTCCTCGGACTCGTGGCTACCAGTACAAAGAGGATTATCCTTATAACGTGGGAAAGAGGGTGTTGTGCACCCAAATTCAGGATGTAATTGCCATTAATAGGAAAACTCTGACGCTGCACTTTTTAGTTGCACTGCCCGTGATTTGCTCGATTGACAAATTTGAAGGGATAATGTTTTAGATCTACAACTACGGTTGATAAAATTCAATTCACATGCATAGGAAATAGACTTACATAGGGGTAATTAATTTAATTCTCAATACAGATGTTATGTAGAAATTGAATTACTCTGCAGAATGTATATGCCCGTAAACTTGGAATTTTGTAAGAATTCATACGTCTTTTTTTCGATGTAGACCAAATTCAAGATTAGGGAGGCCGAAAACGATATAGGTGATTCAATGAGATACCAGGATGACATTGGTGCTCCAAACAAAGGTTTTAATTGACTCAATCCAGACTCGCCAATTTTAAATCTCCAGATATTGAAAACTTTAAAGGACACTAACTTTAGGTAAAAATATACATAGGAATAACGATTGCGAATATGTGCGAAGTCACTTATCAGGGATAAATTTTAGATAATTAGAAGTGTTTTCCTTGGAAATCAGCGAATCTCCTATGTGAGAGAATTGATACATATATATATAGAAGTAAACTCGGAAACAAACTAACCACTTAACTTATGAAAAATACACAAATACGATGGTAACAGTCACAACAGAAACAATGTACTTACTATGCAAGCTATGGATGTGCAGTACGTGCGGTATCAACACACGAAATTCGGATGATGGTGACGAACGTCAGTGAGGGTATAATACATGTATGATGATACGGAAGATGCAGAGTCCTATTCTATAGTAAAGATTACACAAATATGTTGACAGTAGGTGCCTATCATAACTGAGTGAAGTAGTAGAGAGTGAAACGACTAATAAGTAAGAAATGACTAGAAGATAAGTGGTTTTTAGGTCTAGACTGAAAGTTATTTCTCTCAAATGCTGCGGATCTCGTAATGGTCCAGTGTGAGATAGAGAAAGACGGTTGAATACGAATGTGTGTGGATAATTTATGGTTAGTGAAATATGTTAACAATATATAATTCATTAATAGAAGACGCTACACATACCAACTGTTCGGGCAAGGGCAGTTACGCGAAACAATTCAACTAGAACTTACTTAGTTGCATATGGTATTGCTCATGTTATATAGATCAGCTGAATAAAGGTGTATTCATTATATACCTGACGGTATTTACGCTAGAAAGAACATAGCAGGGCACCACGCTTTGCGTTACAGAAGACGGGATTCTTAGATATTGGTTATAATCGCCATTTGGTTACTAAATGCGCTGGTACTTTCAACTGACTAAATGACCGTGTAATTCATCATGAGTTTAGAAATATGTCGTGTGCTATATGATGGACGATATTGGACTATTGCGTCGGTGAGAACGTTTGAATTACACGAAACACCATAGTAAGAACTCATAAAAATGTATTGTGTTGCCGATTACAAAAAGCAGCGTGATTACTAGTTAACCTTTTACGAAATGTATAATGGGCAGAGAAAAGCAAGTATTTAATGTTTAGGCACGTGGGATTCAGAAAGGCATTTCTAATCCAAGAATAACCTCTAGGGAAAAACTCTGGACGCTCGTGTATTGAAAAAACTTTCATAACCTA
>JACMZG010000028.1:0-32900 GCA_018340805.1 Microvelia longipes
TTTCAATTGGCAGCTTTTTATTAATTTAAATTATTCACGTTAAAAATTTCACTATAATTTTGTGTGTCAAATTATAGGCCAGTCAAAACAATGAGGCCTTGAGTGACTGGACCGCCGCTACGCGTTCACATGGTTATAGCCTTGAGTGACCTGGACCGCTACGCGTTTCGCATGGTTATAGCCTTGATGGACCCATTGTTATAGCCTTGATGTGACTGGACCTGCTCACACGTTTTCGCATGGTCATATAGCCTTGACGTGACTGGGACCGCCTACGCGATTTCGCATGGGTTTATAGCCTGAGGACTGGACCTCGTACGCGTTATAGCCTTGAGTTACTGGACCGCTACGCGTTTTTCGCATGGTTATATAGCCTTGAGTTACTGGACCGCTACGCGTTTCGCATTGGTCTATAGCTCTTTGAGTGACTGGACCGCTACACGTTTCGCATGGCCTTGACTGGACCGCTACGCGTTGATTTGCCTTGAGTGACTGGACCGCTTACGCGTTTTCGCATGGTTATTAGCCTTGAGTGACTGGACCGCTACGCGTTTCGCATGTTATAGGCCTTGAGTGACTGGACCGCTTCACGCGTTTCGCATGGTTATAGCCTGAGTTACTGGACCGCTACGCGTTTCGCTATGGTTATAGCCTTGAGTGACCTGGACCGCTACGCGTTTCGCATGTTACTTAGCATAGGTTATAGCCTTGAGATACTTGTGAGCTTACGTCGTTCGGGTTATAGCCTTGAGTTACTGACCGCTACGCGTTCGCATGGTTTATAGCCTTGAGTGACTGGACCGTACTGTTTCGCAGGTTATAGCTTGAGTTACTGGACCGCTAGCGTTTATTAGCCTTGAGTGACTGGACCGCTACGTGTTTCGCATGGTTATAGCCTTGAGTGACTGGACCGCTACGTGTTCGCATGTTATAGCCTTGAGTTACTGACTGCGTGTAGCCTTGATGACTGGACCGCTACGTGTTTCGCCGATGGTTTAGCCTTGAGTGACTGGACCGCTACGGTTATCGCATGGGTTATAGCCTTGAGTGACTGGACCGCTACGCGCTTTTATTAGCCCTTGGTGACTGGACCGCTACGCGTATGTACTAACGTATTACTAGTTTCTAAAAGACATTCGCCTCGATGTCAGCAAATTTTAGAAGTATTTTAATTAAAAGGCGTGATTCTTAGCGGTTTTATTTACTTAAATATAATTTTATGCTTATAATTTTATAATTTGACACGTATAAATGTATCAATTTTAAATTGAAAATTTGATTTCGTCATTGTGTTTCTCTTACATAGTAGCCAGGCTCACAAGAGTGAAACAAAAGGTAAGGGTATGTTTTGCCCTGATTTGCCTGCTATCCCAGACAGTAAGTGCAGCAAGGTATACTGTAGTCTACTGTTGCGTAGCGGCTTCGAGCCGAAGGCCTGTATTTTTCATTCTTTTCAATTCATTGGTTTTATTTTTTCAAACCACCCCTGTTAAAACATGCATTGTAAAAAATTATTTACTTTCTTTCTTGAATCAATAATACAACAACATAATCAAACATTCATTTTTTTTTTGTAAATGAAAGAAAAGATTATGTCTACCATTTCAATCATCCCCTATCATTAGCTGAAAAGGGAGAGTGAAAAATAATTGACTATCAACACACAAACTGAAAATCTATTGATTTTTAAATGAAAATATCGATAGTGAAATAAGATAAGGACTCTTATCACTGACTTAGCATAATGTTCCCACATCGTAATCAGTTTTATTCAATAAATTTTTATGTGTTATCCCCTTTCACGTAATATTTAGATGTAGAATTAATCAAACTCTCAATTGTCTTGTTTATTAAAGAGCATGATTCATAGAGTTGTTTAGTTATGATTCAAAGTAAACATGAAAATGAGTTATTAATATGGAAGAGATAATATTTTCATATAGAATATGTAATCACTGGAGGAAATACTAGAATGAGAATAATAGGTTAAAGCTCCAGGCCCCTAAAAAATATTAGGTTAAAACTCCAGGCCCCTAAAAAGATAATTTTTTATGTTTTGTCGGCAAAAGTAAAAAATAGGTTCGGAGTACCTCAGATATTCTCCTCTTAAAACTTTTGACTCGTTTCGATCGTTTTCAAAACACATACAGACAGACAACTTTGAGAAAACCACTCAGGGGGCCTTAAAACACTTGAAAAGGATACTTCCAGTTTCATCCCGATTTCGGATTTTTGCGAACACAATTCTCTTCCAATATACCAACTATATGAGGAAAAGCAAAAATACAATACAACTAACTTCAAAAAGTTAAACAAAATGGGTAAAGGGTACTTCAAACAAAAACATAAAACATCCTCAAAACATAAAAATCACCAATGGCACTGACATCGCTCAAGGCTGCTCAACGTTTATGATCCAACGAAAACCGTAGATTTACTGACGTATTGAAATAAAAACTTATAATAGAAACTTATTGTGTAGAACTTCTTATTACATTAAGGGATATGCTTTGTACTTAATTTTAAGTGGTCTTTAAAACTCCTAAAACAGATAATTTAGGTGAAACCCCGGATATTTTGCATATACAATACTTGTGCCTATGTTTAATTGTACCTATACATACTTGTACCTCTGTACCTACCAGTATAAACAAGGAAAATATAACTTTTTTATTTTCCTCCTTTATACTGGTAGGTTTGATCTAAAAACCCAAAACCGATATTTAACCTAAATTATCTTTCCATGAGTTTTCATACCTAAAAGGTTTTTAGCAAATTGTCTACCTGTGTGTGTGTGTGTGTCATACAAGCTATCGCTGTGTTTATACTAGGGAATTAAAATTTACAAAAGTACAAAAATCAACCCTTACCTACGAAAATCTTTAGAAAATAGGTGGTTTTTACGACAATCTCTCAGTTATGACTCCTTTAACTGTTGTAAAAATCATCTGTTTTCTTATGCTAAAACATTCCAAATGGTGTTATTTTTAAATTATTTTTTATTATGCTGGTTATGGAAGACCAGCTGAAAAACAACCATTTACTATCCAAGAGATATGTACGAGTATATTGGTATTTTCTTTTTGATACATCTTTTTTGTAAGTTTAATTATGTTATCGGATAGTAATAAACATTTATTTATTTATTTAACATTATTAAGCACTACTTTGTCCCCTCTAATTCAGCAGAGCACCAACAGATTTCTCTGCCCTTCATTTAAGTCTTGAAGAATATAAAGTGAACTATTGATACTCTTTGTTATTCTTTATTTTTAGTATTTGGAATGAGTTATTCTGATGACATGACTTAATGAGGAGCCACCTACAAGGACAAAAGTTAAAAGTTCCCAAATGTAGCACAGCATTTTACTCGTAACATATTGTAAATTATTTCGTGTCAACTAGATCGATTAAATTATGAATACATACATAATCTATAGTTATTTACCTGTGATAAATAGAATTTGTTCCCAATTTTTAAGTTTAGGAATAATTTTAAATGCTTTAGGAACTTTGCCAGAACGATATTTTGATAAAACTTCCTTCACCCCTTCGTACATTGCCTTAACTCTTGGGTCCAAATCTTGAAGCAACACACCTGAATAATTATAAAATAAATTTGATAATGATGGACAAAATAATATAACTGCATATGAAATAAACATAGAATATATTATAACCAGAGATTATTATTCATTCATGGGGGAGTGATGACATTTGAGTTATTTACATTGTCTACTACAGTGCATGCTGCAGTAGTGCCTTTAGCTCTTAAGAAGAATGTTACAAGTTCCAACCTCAATTGGCACACCCACTTTTAGCAAATTTTTATCATAATAATGACACTTATGAGGTTAACTTTAATTTGTTTTATCACCAAATGACACTTATGAGGTTGTTTTGAATTTGTTTTATCACCAAATGACACTTATGAGGTTGTCTTTAATTTGTTTTACCAAATGACACTTATGACACCAAATGACACTTATGAGGTGTCTTTAATTCGTTATCACCAAAGTTATGAGGTTGTTTTTAATTTGCTTTAATTTTTATCACCAAATTAAAGCAAAACACACTAACATGCAGTAAACAAGTTCATTGTTTACTGATATAGATTAAAAATCTACAAGTGATCTACATAATGATGGAAATTTAAAAAATTGGGTACAAGGTAGCTCAGAACTTTTCCTCACCAATGATATCTAAACATGGGCGTATGCTTCCTTTTAACTCGGCCCACCCTCTATTTCAAAAGGTTAATTGTGCTTTAAATCTTATAAAGCGTGTTAAAACAATCAGTCACGTTAGCTTTCACCAAAAGAATAAGGAGATAGTCTTCAACATCCTTCGGAATAATAAATATCCTGCCAGCCTCATTGGATCTTTGTGGAACAGAGCTGATTATGTTAATGTTCCACTCCTAATGAACATCCAAGAAGTGACACTGTGGGTGGGCCTTGCAGTAAATTCTGTAAGCTCCCCTACATTACAGGCTCAGTGAGAAGTTGGCAAGGGTTGTCTGTCAGACTAGAAAAGAAGTGTGCTTTCTATCCTAAGCGTAGATTGGCAACGCTGTTTACCCCCCTCAAAGATAAAGTCCCTCATCAACTTCAGTCCAATGTTGTTTATAAAGCTAATTGTAATGACTGTAATACTGCTTATGTTGGTCATACAACTAGATATATTAAGACGAGGGCTTACCAACATAGGGTTAATATTCGTAAGGGAGAAAGGTATACTGCGCTAGCCTGTCACGCTTTGGATAGAAAGCATACTTTTGATCTTGATAATGTAGAGGTATGTTGTAAGGAGGATAATGAAGAGAAGTTAAAGTGGATGGAGATTTTTATTATCAGGGATACTAGTAATAGTTGCAATGCTAGGACTGATATTAGTGGTGTACTTAATACTTCTTATTGTAGATTGCTTAACTTATTTAAAACTTAGGGTCTATCTGGTTTTCTCTTTTTCCTTATTTTTATTTATCTCCAGGGTTTCACTCTTGATTGCTACCATTTTGCTACGGTTTTTGGGTTGGAACCTGTATGGTTCTTTCTGTGTTGTGGCAATTATGGTATCCATCATTGTGCCCCCCCCCTTTCTCTATTCTTCCTTTTTATTTGGTTTTATTCCTTTTATCTCCTTAGGGTTTCTTATGAAGAATGGGAAACTGGTTGTTGTCCGCCATGTTTGTTGCGCTTACGGCATAATGCGCTTGACCAGGTTCTTCTCTTTTTAGGTAACCTTCCTTTGTTTTTATTTACATTTTATGCCTTGTTTTAAATGTATTTAAGTTTACTTTTATTGTAATTTTTTATTTTATGACTATACGCTTAACGTAGTTCTCTGTAAGTGCTGGTTTTTTATTGTTTTGTACTTTATTTACTGTAGCTTTGAGTTATTGATTTTACTTTTTGTATATTTCTTGTCTCTATTTTTGTTTATTATATTGTCTTCAGGTTGCCCTGATGAAGAGCATGTCCATGCTCGAAACGTTGGCACGAGAGAAGTGCCAACGTTTATATATATATGTATATATATAATATATATATATATATATATATATATATATATATATATATATATATATATATATATATATATATATATATATATATATATATATATATATATATATATATATATATATATATATATATATATATATATAATATATATATATATATATATATAGAAGGCCGTACTGTATATAAAGGCCTACTGCCACCCTAACAATATTCAATTTTCTAAAAAAAAGTTGGCAATACTTCCGGTTGCTGAATTATTATATTCTATTATTAATTAATGATTGATTATTCATAAATAATATAAATACCGGTGCATTACAATATTTTAAGCATTTTAAATGGTAAAAGTACTGCCACCTACTGGCTCTTTAGGTAACTTTCCTTTATTTTTACAAAAGTAAGATAACTTAATTGTCAAGCAATAAAGACTATCTATTTAACAATACTTCAAAGCAAAACAAGAGGTCATCATCAGTATGCCTAAAATACTATTAGCTAAAACTTGGTTTCATTCTGTTGATACCAACTAGGCTTCAAAGACTACTAAAGTCTTTTTCTCTAATAAACCAGTTGGGACCTTTCAGCCATTTTTTCTCATCATATATTACCGAGAATTCGATAATATACCTAATACGTTAAGTATTTAACTTATTAATTTATAACTGGGTATTAAAACAAATGACAGTAAATGATATAAACATCTATCCATAATGCAGCATATAGACAAATAAGCATTTATCATTCTTTATCCAGGTCAACCAGCAGCAATATATATCATAATAACACGCATCTACAAAAATTAAAAAATAAATAAATAAATAAACACAACTGGACCTTTTAGGCTGACTGACCTTCATTATCAGAGAATTGAGATTGAAGTTCAGTCTGTTTTTCAGTGATTTTTTCCCTTATTATATCAGCGAGAGTCAAGCGGGGAGCTGGATCCTTATTCATAAAGGCCTGAAGAGCTCTTTCATCATCATCATTGACTTTCTAAAACAACAAATATCACATTTCAGAACTATTTTTACTTTTCCTCATTCATAGCATAGCTATAGAGGGAAATTAGAGGCCCAATGCTTTTTTACTTTTAAATCTGAAACACAATATCCTTCTTGATGACGAGATTCTTTTTGACAACATAAGAATAAAAAGAAAAAGAACTGTTAGATTTCTAGGACTCTACCTTGACCAAAAACTGACATGGAAAGACCATATAAATACAGTAGTCTCAAAATGTGAAAAATACCTTAACATCATGAAAATGGTCAGCAATAAAGCATGGGGATGTGACCCAAAAACTCTTATTACATTTTATAGGGCAAATACGGGCATGCATAGACTTTGCCTCCCCCATTTACGGTAATGCCAAACAATACTTACTTACAAAACTAGACCGTTTACAATACAGCTTTAAGATTATGTCCAGGGAAATGAACAAGCTGATCTCCTTGCATAAAATCCAACAAGATCATCGAGCTATAAAATACCTGCAAGTGATCTTATATCAGTATCAAAAAAGAAAATGCTAGAAGACTGGAACACCAAACTCAACGAAGAACCAGAAAAGGGGAAAATTTTTAAAGAAATCATCAAGATAGTTCCCGCTAAACCTTGGTTCTGGAAATCGAGACTGTCAAGAAAAGATAATGTCTGCATAAACAGATTAAGAAGTCAACATGCCAGATGCATTCAATATCACTACAAGATTGGGTTAAGCGACTCCCAGCTTGCCACTCCTGCCCAACAATAGACGAAACAGTAGAAACAATCCTACTAGACTGCACAAAATACAAGACAGAACGGACAAAATTATATCAAGATGTCAACTTCAAGATATCCAAGACAAACTGAAAAAATCAAGACTCTGCTCTTCTCAAAATTAAAAATATATAATACACTCAAATTCGTAAATAAATTAACTATTCCCTTAGCCTCAAAAAAAAAAATCTAGAGAAAACCTAAACAGTTAAATCCTGAAACGTAAAAAAATAATAACATAACCTTTACACCCTGATTGAGGTTTTTCTGTGGTTTCTCTCAATTTTAAAAAGGTTGAATCATTAAAAAGTCAGTCCACAGACTGCATAGGCAACCTTTTGAAACTCCTGCAAACTACCTATACAATATAATCCTATTCAAAACACTACCAAAATACCTTTTGACAATCCCCCCCAAAAAAAATAAACAAATAAATAGAAAATAAAAAAAAATCAAATACCCAAACCAAAAAATATAAATTATCCTTGACCCAAACAAACCCCCTTACACCCCAAAAAATAATCAAAATTTATACCACAAAAATAACAAATAATTAAATAAAGTAAAGAGCACAAATTACCCTAATCAATAAATATAATATGGCTCCGGTATACACAAAATAAATATTGTATTACTTTTGCCAATAAAGAACTTGTTTAAAAAAAAAAAAAAATCTGAAACAGGGATGTCACTTGATTATCCATTTCAGGTGTGTTCAAAGCCTCCTAAGAGGTTTTCTCAAAGATGTTTGTCTGCATATGTGTGTGTGTCTGTTATTATTGTAACCATAGAGATATATACTAGAGGGGGCATAGCCTATCTTAATACATTGAGAGGCTTGAAACATTTTTAGTGGGGCTCTCAGGGGCTCTGTGTAACCTCATTGAAACCTCCTCTAAGAGGGAGTAAAGGTTATAATTAATCAATTGTTTTGGGCTTCCCACAGACTGTTTGTGTTGTGATTTTTATTTTAAACATTCTACTATATAATTTACTGTTTTTTTGCTATGTTTATTTGATGATAATGATAATCGAATGTGGTCAGGTTACTTTTTCGATGTTTCAAAATTCAACCAATAGTAATATATCTCTATGATTGTAACTGTTAGCATCGTCTATACGTGGAGTCATGCTCTCTGGAAAATAATTTGTTTATGACGTCATGTTGACAAATTGTAAAACACGAAAAAATGTTGTAATGAATTTAAGATTTGGCATGCATGTAGCCATGCAAAAGACTAACGCATGCACCAAGTTTCATCTCATTATCAGTATTAGTTCAAGTTTTTTCAAACGACTTGTGCACATATTTTAAAAAATTGGAAAATAATCCAATTAAGTTGAAATTTGGTACAAGTGTACCAACCTTTACATAATAAAAAGTTTCGTTTGAATACAACAAGTATATCCATAATTTTTGTTGGATTATAAAAGTTAGGCAACATCGAGCTTGGTCAGTGCCTGGATGGGCAACTGCTGGGAATGACACGGATGTATTTACGATGTCAGGACAATTGAAGCCAGTCCAAAGACATGTTACAGAGTAAATTTAGTGTATATTCTGAGGACGAGCAGATTGAGTCTGAATAAGTAGCAAATCCAACGTGATAAAGAAAAGATGACATTTTTTTAACTAAAAAAATAAAGAGATCTGTTATCATCATTTACTTTCTAAAATAACAAATATCACACTTCAAAACTATTTTTTAAAACTGAAAAAAAATGAAAAAAGAGCTCTTGCATTATCATCATTTTAAAATTATTTTTTATAGACGAAAAAAAATTTAAACTAAAAAAATGCTATAAAAAACAAATAATTAATTTGTCGAGTCACTTTGTATTATTTGCTAACTATTATGTCCAACAACTTAGCAATCATAGACTCCTTGCTAGAACAATATAAGGAAGGATGAAACACTTCAAACATTCATTTTAGTTTATAATTCCCTAATAAAGATTAGCTATGGAATTGCATTTTCCCATATATTTATTCTAAGCAGTTGGTTTTACATAGTAGTATTGTATGATTTAAATGAACTTACAATATCGTCATAATAATCAAATTGATCATTATCATTGAATGCTCCTTCCTCGTCGTCGGAGTGCTCTTCATTGCCGAGAGAACTAATAGTTGGTTTATGACAAATGGTGCCTTCATCTTCTAACTCTTCCTGTTGTTTACGAGCTTGTAATAAAATCTTTTCTGACAATTTTGCATCAACAACCTATAAAAAAAAAAAAAATAACTTAACAACTTCACAGCAATTGGTTACACATGAGTTTTAAGTAGTTACAAATTTAAGTCCTGCTTAAGTTAAACTAAAATAAACAAATTAAATTTGCATAAAAACGGCAGAGAGTCAAATACACAAGAGGAAAGGAAATGAAGTAAGTATTTACAATGGACAGAATTCAATTTTTAACTTTTAATCAATTATTTTAGCGTGTTGTAGCTCCTTTGTCTCTGACATCACTGTAAGTATTCCTCGATGTCTGACATAATATTTAAAATAAATTACTATTTTTTACTTTTCCTCATTTATACTGTAGGTATATAGGAAAAGTATTGTGTTTGCAAAGAAACCAAAATCGGGATTTCACTTGAATTATCCATTTCAGTTGTTTTAAGACCTCCTGACATTTTTTTTTTACAAAATTTATGCTAAAAAGGTGGAACTTGGTACAAAATTAATTTTTAAAAAGCAATAGGTTTTTTACTTTCCTTTATTCATACCATAGATATATAGGAAAAGTATTTTGATTGTAAAATGAGAATTGACCTGAATTACCCATTTAGGTGTTTTTCAGACCTGAGAGTGGTTTTCTCAAATTTGTCTGCCTGTAGGTATGCATCATTGTAGCTCCCAGCGTATTAATGCTAGAGAGTTCAAATTTGTTACAACAAATCAATTATTAGGTCTAGTTGGGCTATACAGCATTTTTTTTTAACTTCATTAACTGGCAATAATGACTAAGCAAAAATTTTAAAAAAGACATAAAACGCAGAAAAATGTTTTGATAGATTTGAGATTTGCTTGATAAATATAGTAATATACATAAGACTAATATATGTACCAATTTTCATCTCATTATCTGTATTAATACAAATTATTATCTTATTACTTGACTAAGTTTTTTAAAATATTGAAAAATAATCAAATAAGTTGAAGGGTGCGAGTGCATCCCTTGAGAATTAAATTAATAAGTAATGAAATTAAATGAAATAAAAAGATTTCTAAATAGCTTTATGTGACAATCTTTTATATTTTAATAAACATTTCTATATGACGTTAGCTTACTAAGAACAAGTCCCTTGTATACTGTTTGTTGTTTTGAAACATTTGTATAATTAATTTTTATATTACACAACATTTAACTATGAGTTTAGCCAATGTTCATAAAATGGGCTTACTTTTCAACCACCTAGCCTAGGATAGTATTTAATTATTATTACTGCACCAGTATAATTTACAGTGAATGAATAAATAATTGTATTATTAAGCAGGTACCAAACAATAGAATAACTACATAAACCACTATACCACAAAACAATATTCAGGATTTGAAACCCTTGAAAGAGAAATCTTCCCAGAAAATCCGTAAACCTCAAAGAGACTAATACATTAAAAAATAACATGCTGATAAAAAAATCACTAACAAGATTTACCAAGCTAGACTTGCTCACTTAGCAGGGGATTGAGGAATAGAATCACAACTCCATCAACTCCCCTCAAAACCTATTAAACTGATAACAACATTACTCTCAACATTTACTCTCAACATCACATTATTTCACTGTATATAACACAGATAATTAAAGAATATATGCCATAGATAATAATAATTTACTTTAAATTCATTTTACTTAATTAAGACAAAACAGTCAAAAAATGATGTAAAGCCAGTGGCATAACTATGGGCCCGTAATGCGGGGGCCCCCAACGGTTAGGGGCACCCAAAAAAATAAAGTACAAAAAGTTAACTTATTAGTAAAATGGTTCCAAGCCCCAGTAGAGATTAGGATAGTCTGTATTAACATCATTAAGTCATGGGGCCCCGTAAAAGATTTGTATACAATCTATTCACCTAAAAAGGGGGCCCTAGGTTTAATCTTAGTATAATCTTTCTTAATAGGATCCAGTCGCGGGGCCCCTTGTTTGAGTTTTATATAATCTCATCACCTAAAAATGGGGCCCTGGGTGTCTTTGATAATCTTAGTATAGTCTTTCTTAAGATTATTAAATTACGGGGCCCCTTGTTTAAGTTTATACTATCTTTATACTTAAGAATAGGGCCCGTTTAATCTTCGTATAGTCTTTCATAAGATTATCAAGTTACAGGCCCCCTTGGTAGAATGTTTTTAGAATATCTATACCTAAAAATAGGGCCCGTTTAATCTTAGTATAGCCTATCTTATAAGCATTAAGTCACGGGCTTTATGAGGTGTTGCAAGTATAAAATTAATGACTTGTAACTTCTGAGGACGAAATGAAGCGAGTCCGAAGTAGGGAGGATGAGCCTAGCGAATCTGATGTAATGAGGAAAAGTCAGGGTTGGCAAAAACCCGGGTTTAATTGTAAAAACCCAGCCCACCCGGGTTTTTTTTAAAAAACCAGGGTGGGCTGGGTTTAATGGGTAAAATGGGTTTTTATATTTTTTTTAAATTGCAAGTTAAATAATTGTATTTTTAAGCCTATTTTAAGAATCTAGTTGATAAATAGGCGTAATACGTAATTAATACATTTATTGAACATTTTTACATTTTTTTCTTAAACATTTAACATACTCAATAAATATGTAAAAAAAAGTTTAATAAAAAAAAGAGCATTCATATATGTATACCAAAGCCTTAATTTATTTTACATGCATGGAACAGATGCAAGAATAACCTAATTATACTTTTTATTTATTTATTTATTTATTTATATAATTTTACAACCATCAAATTTACAAGCAATTCTTGGTTTAGTCAAATAATTCACTTTACATTACAAATGAGAAAAAAAAAACAGAAAAAATTACAAATTATTAAAGTTCAAATTAAAATAATCATTTAGTTCATACATAGGATTAAGCAATAATACTTCTTTGACTTTGTTTAAGCATTTTTGAGGTTTTAGAGCTCTTATACCATCTGGTAGGTGATTATATATTTTTATTTCCATGAAACTAGGACCTTTGTAGGTTTTATTAAGTCTGACTGATGGTAGTTTGAGGTCACAACCTCTCCTAGTCTCGTAGCGATGGAGATCACCTTGTTTTTGTTTAGAGCCCAAATTCCTCAAAACATGCTTTAAACATTCCATAATATATAAGCCATAGACTGTCATAATTCTCCATTTGACAAAGAGAGGTTTGCAAGTTTCTATTTGTTTAACTCCCTCTAGTATACGGATAGCTCTTTTTTGTAGCAGAAAAACATCTTTAGTAGATGAGCAAGAGCCCACAGTCTTAATCCGTATCGTAATCTGCTTTCAAAGTTAGAGAAGTAAACAATTTTCAAAACTTGCTGAGATATAATACTTTTCAGTCTTACTAGGAGAAATATGACAGTACTAAGCTTATTCGTGAGATTACTTGTATGATGGTTCCACAATAATTTCTGATCTAATGTTACTCCAAGAAGTTTAGCACAATTATTCTGGCTGTGCTCACCAAGATCTCTTCTTAAGGAGAAACAAATAATGCTAGTCTTGTCTTCATTAAGATGAAGACAATTAGCTTGGAACCAATCATTTATTACTTTTTTAGTGTCGTTTACATTAATCAGTGATGACTTTTTAGCTTTCAAGGTAACTGAGGAATCGTCAGCAAATTGATATATTTCAGAATCATGGTCCAGTTTGGAAGTTACAATAAACAGATCGTTAACGAAAAGAATGAATAGAATCGGTCCGAGTACCGAGCCTTGAGGAACCCGCATGATACACTACATTCTTGTGATCTATTTTTGCCTATCTTAACAGATTGAGTTACCTGAGAGGTAGGATTTGAAAAGCTCTAAAGCAACGCCCCTAAAGCCATAATATTCAAGCTTCATAATGAGCAAATCATGAGGCACCAGGTCGAAGGCTTTAGATAGATCAAACAGAACACTGATTACCTCTTCTCTATTCTCCCAGGCATCTAGAATGTAATCTACCATGTTGTTAAGAAGGTCTATCGTATTCAGCCCCTCTCGGTATCCGAACTGACTTTCATTGAACAAGTTATTTCTGGATAAATAATTAACGATTCTGGACTTGATAACTTTTTCCATAATTTTAGCTTCGACTGGTATTAACGCTATTGGTCTGTAATTTGCTGGGTCTCCCTCACTACCTTTCTTCTTATAGATCGGAACTACTAAACTTCTTTTATATTCCTCAGGAAACACTCCTTGTTCTAAACATCTGTTTATTTTACCGACTAACAGAGGAATATAAAGTTGTTTAGCAGATTTCAAAGTATTATTGCTTACTCCATATATATCTCTACTTTCAGAATTTTTAAGGCTGTCAATGATATCAGAAATTTCTTTGTCACATACAGGTTCAAAAAAGAAAGAATTACTATTACTATTTAATTTAGTCTCTTTCAGCTGTTGAATAGCTTCGTCGTGATTATTTGAGATTTTATTATATTTATCAACAATTTCGATGAAATACTTATTCATCACATCAGGGTCGAGCGGGCAACCATTATTAGGTACTGTAGAGTATTGTTTAATAGTGTCCCACGCTGCTTTCATCTTGTTTCCAGATTCCTTGATCTTATCGTCATTATATTGTATTCTATTATCTTTAAGTAGCTTTTTATATTTTTTCCTAAGATGTTTTAACTTAGTTTTAAGATTATTTGAATAATTATGCTTAACCTCTGAGCCTAACTCAACTAAAGTGTTTTTAATACTTTGAAGTTCATCAGTATACCAGGGAGGTTTGGTTTTAGTAGGTGACTTAACTTGAGTTTTTTGTGCAAGTTTTCGCTTTATTCCAACCTCAGTATTAATAGTATAATGATCAGCTACCAATATAGAACTAACTTCAGATATTATACTGTTTTGCTTATATTCGAAATAACGTTATCGATACATGTTTGAGACTCAGGTCTAGTTATGGTCTCAATTAGATAACTGTAGCCATATCCTTTCAAAAGTTGTTTTATATTTTTAGTTAGTTGGTCACTAGTATTGAGAAAATCGATGTTAAAATCTCCTACTATCATACTGGGTTTATTCTTATAAGATGTTAAAGTGAGCTCCAACTTGTCAAAAAAAGTTAAAACATCAGATCCAGGAGTCTATAACAAGTAAAAATATTTGTGCCCTTTACGCTTATTCACAAATTTCAAACACCTTAGCTGTGTTTACTTCTATCAAAGAATTAGTAATAGATTTGTAGGGCAAACCAGTTTTTACATAAATAACTACTCCTCCATAGCCCTCTGATCTACAGAAGCTAGTGGCTATTGTGTACCCTGGTATTTGATAGAGATGCAGTTCAACATCACTAAGCCAATGTTCACAAAAACACATCACGTCAGGACTATTTGACAGAAACTCAGTTTCGATTATATTAAACTTATTTCTAAGGGATCTAATATTTGAAAAATAAACCTTTATAGAGCTATCCTTATTTCCTGAAGCCTGCTCACGAGTTTTTATTTTTTGAAGTCTGCAGTTAGATGTCTCTTGAATAAAAAAGGCCGCACAAGAATATTTTTTTGCCAAAAGGCGGGTTCAAGTAGACTGCTTCTGAGATCATTGGGTACTTCAATTTTAAAACTCGGTAGCACGCTTTTGCTCTCTAGTTGTTCACAAGTGAGTACTTTTCCTGGTAATTTATTTTCCAAATAGGTTAGAACCATATCCTTAGTAGTGTTTCTATTAGTCCTGCCAACATAGAGCCAACAAGTTCTGGGAGCACCCGACAGCGAGTCTGATGTTGACTCTCCCGTTCCATAATCCTATTTGTCACTCTTCTTTCAACTTTCCTTTGTGGACTCATTTTGTCATTATCATCAGTTTTTTTACTGTCATTATTTGCCTTTACAGCACCGGAATAACTAATAATTTTTGCAACATCGTTTTGTTGCACGTCTACTTTATCTTCTGGCTGTACACCAGCGTTATCGACTTCATTCACATCTGTATTAGGAGAAACGGGTGCTAGTGGCTCTTGTTCACTCCTGTTGGTAGTTTCAACAGTAGGTGTGTTGTTTTCGGCTACTTGTTTTGATGATGAAGCCACCTCTAAAGCTTGATTCTGTTTTGTCACCTGCTTAGAATTATTTAAAGGTACAGCACTAACTAGTTTTTAAGACTTTTTAGTTCGTTTTCTAAGCTGAGCATTCTATCCAATACAGAAGTTAATAAGTGTTCGTAGTTATCTATAACTGAGAGGTCTAGTCCAGCCTGGCAGTCCTCGCAAGTCCACGTTAAAGAGGGCGTTTTCTCTAAAAGAGCGAGTGAAACTGCTCTGCTTAAGCCAGTACAGGTGGAATGAAAACCGCGGCCACATCGTTTACACAGAATGTCTTTATTTTGGCCTAAGAGGCCTTTCTCACATTTTACACAGTTTAATATGTCAAGGTCTTTACCGGTTTTTGTCATTTTATAAAATTTACAAAACTGAAAGTCAGCACAAATCAAAATTCACTAACACTACACTGTTTACTAAACTAAACTACTCTACTAACTACACTACGAGGTTACTGCTACGACAGCTAGTTCATAACTTTATAATTATTTTATTTATTTTTAGCTAACTTCCCAAGGAAACAACAATCTTTATTATAAAAACTAAATTAATGAATAAAAAATATAAAAACCCAGTAAAAAACCCTTGTAAAATAGGGTGGGTTTTGCCCATTTTGCCCAGGTGGGTTTTTTAATTTTCCCCACCCGGGTGCCAACCCTGAAAAGTACAGAAGTCCGAGGCACCCTGTACCCAATTTTTTGTTATAATATAATATATATTTTACAGAAAGTATATTTTTCTATAGTATATATTGTTCTAGTTATAAACTTTTTTTAAAAAAATGTTAATTGGCCCCAGCAGCATTATTTATAATAAATAATAATTTAATATTAAGTAATTTAATAATTATTATCTTGATTAGAGATAATGTGGTACACTTTGAAATTAATTTTTTTCAAGGTTTGATTAAACCTCTCAAGGAACTCCCATGGGCCGCAGTTGGTAGGAAAACTGCTGCCTGTGTCATTTTATTTTGCAGATTCATCAATAAAATGAAAAGATAAAGAAACTTAGGTTTGGCAACAACTAATAGCACCCTCCCCATATTCTCTTGATTGCATATTCCATTGTCAAATAGACTTTTATTATTATTATTATATACTTATAAATGTTTTATGCTGATATTTATACTATACTCTATGTATGCTTTTAAAAAATAAATAAATCTTAATTAATAGATATTTTTCCTTAATTCCCTTATTTTCTTTCGCTGCTTCTTTTAGATGGCTAGTTGATTTCTAATATATAAATTAATTGTCGTTTTAAGTTTAGCTTATACTTATCATTTATTAATTGTTCTGAATTGTTTATATTGTACTGCTCAAGTTTTCAAACATTAATTTATGACACATTAAGAAACAGTACTGGTGACATTTATTTAACACACAAATATATATATATATATATATATATATATATATATATATATATATATATATATATATATATATATATATATATATATATATATATATATATATATATATATATATATATATATATATATATATATATATAATATATATATATATATATATATATATATATATATATATATATATTTATTTATGGGGGGGGCCTGAAAAATCTTGCGGGGGCCACCAATGATGTAGTTACGTCCTGTAAGCTACGTGAAATTGAAATTATTATCAAAAAATAATATTATTAATAGAGAAAGATAGAGAGATTATAATAGTACAGGTAGAGAACTAAGCTACCCATGGAATGATAGGAGCTGTTGTATCCTCCTCTAAGTATTAGTCTCTCTGGTAGCGCTTCATTTGCGGGTATAGTCCTAAACCAAACTTATTAAAAATATTAATATTAACATAGACTGACGTTTATTCTATCTCAAACTAATTTTGTTGAATATTTCTTTGTCAAAAACCTGACTAAATAAGTAAACAAATAAACAAGATTACCAAAATAAGTAAGATATTACCTCTTCCTCCTCATCATGCCTCCCTCTGTCTTTATCTCTTGTAGATGGTTTAGCATAGGTTGAATTTAATATTTGTTCATCCAAAGGTAAATAACCTGGTTTCTTAAAAGCCGTTTTCTTTTTCTTTTGAGCTTTCCCCATATCAAATAAATTATTAAAGAAAATATCAAAACGCAAAAACGTGTTGTGATTTTTGATAAAGGTTATAAATACTAAAATTCTTCTTCTTTTTTAACAATAAGGTTACAAAAAGATATACGTGTAAACGCGAATAGTTTGAATAGTACAATCACCGGATCCTATACGTTGCCTCCAAAACTCGTTGTCTCCAAGATCACTAGTTCCAACGAGTCAGAAAAGTTCATAAGTTCCAATTGGAGATAACGAAATAATGTGGCAAAAGATTTAGCATTCAAACTTTTAATCTAGAAGCAGATTTCAATGTCACAAAAGTTCACAAGATCCAAAATAATAAAAAAAAATATTTTGGAACTAATGAACTTTGGTGACAACGGTCTTTGGAAGCAACGAACATATAGAGCAAAAAGTCAGGAGGGTGACTAAAACCCATAGCTAAAACCATTGTTGGGTTTCAACACTTTTTGGAACTAACGGAAGACTAGGCAAAGGCTTTGGATCTATCGAATCAGTCCGTTGCCTCCGAAATTCATTAGATCCAAAACATTATTGTTAACATAGTAATGAATGTTTAATGTCATACATATTCGTAAGTTCCAAAAATTATATTAAAATAATTGTGTCTAATGAATTTTGGAGACAACGAACCTTGGGGACTGTGAACTTTGGAGCAAGGGATTTTTGTTTTGGAACTAACGAACTTGGAGACAGTGAACTTTGGAGACAACGAAAATGCACCCAATCACCATGGCCACTTAACTCGTGTAATAGAAATACGAATAGTCCGTCCAAAGATCTTTAATAAAGGATATGAAACAAGAGAACTTTAATGACCCCATGAACATCGTAAGAGATTAAAAATCTTGAATAATGATCATTGAGTGAGATAGAGAAACAGAAGAAAACTTAGCTTCTGCTAAAGACTTTTAGTTAAACGTCTTTTTAGTTAATTTCAGCTCTTGCCAAACGCAGGTTAAGTAACATAGATAAGACTAACATAAACATAACATAGACTAAAGGGGCATAGTCTATCTAAATACATTGAGAGACCTGAAACATCTTTTTGGGACCCTCAGGGGCTCTGTGAAACCTCATTGAAACTTCCTTTAAGAGAGAATTAAGGTTATAATTAATAAATTTATTTCGGTTTCCCGCACTTTGTTTGTGTTTTGATTTGTATTTTTAACGTTTTATTATACAAGGTATTGTAATTTTGTACTGATTATATTTATAAGGGAAGGTGGTCAGGTTACTTTTTCGATGTTTCAACATTTAACGTATAGGGTCCCTCCAGTAATAATATTTCCATGTAGTTAAACATGTACTAACACTTCAAGGCACATAAAACATTTAAATGACCAACCTTTATTGCTTTTAATAAATATATTTAAGACACAAGATGTAGCAAGTAAATAAATATAAAAATAAATAAATAAATAAAATAATTATAAAACTTATTATTTACTATATACTGTTTCATCCTTGGTTTCATCATTATATTAATAAGCAAACCTCTCATAAGGTACAGATAATCAAACTTCTTGATAGGAATACTGTTCTGACGACATTTTATTGTCCAGTCATTTTAGGAATTTTAAACCTCAATCACAGGAAAAATGGCTTGTGAGCTGAATTTTGGTCTACACCTATTGCTCGGTCAATAAAGGTCATTAAAAAATATTCCTCATACGATTATATTTAATTGCCGGGCATTGTGCACAATACCCGTCTCCTGTTAGGCAATTTGGTCTAAACAAACCATTTATAATACTTTATATTAGTTCNTTATTTGCAAAATTTCGCAGAGTAAACATATAATTTTACCAAATTCACTAGGGCTCATTTCGCTTGCCTATATGTGTCTGTTTGCACTGATTTTAGGAAAAATAATTATAATACAACTTGAAATTTGAATAAACGTCTTCTTGTTTAGTACTAGGCAATTTTAAACTATAGAATCAAACTTTTACATAACAATCTAGAGCTCGCTTCCCTCACCTATATATTTGTTTGTCGATACCTAATTTTTGAGAAAATTTTAAACAGAATAAAATTTAAGGGCGCGCTTCGCTCGCCTTTATGTGCTTGGTTGTCAATATCTACCTTAAGAGGAACATTTATAACAAGGCATAAAATTAAAGGCTCCCTTCAATCGCCTTTTTGTATTGGTTTATCAGAACCTCATTTTATAGCATAGAGTAAAGACATAACATAATATTCTAGGGCTCGCTTCGCTCGCCTTTAGGTGCTTATTTGGTACTAGCCAATTTTAAACTATAGAATCAAACTTTTACATAACGATTAAAATAACCATAAAACACTAGGGCTCGCTTCGCTCGCTTCTTTGTGTTTGTTTGTCAAATTTTTCATTAAGTGAAACATTTAAAACAAGGCATGAAAATCATGGGCTCGCTTCGCTCGCCTTTTTGTATATGTTTATCAGTACCTTTTTATTTATACAATTTTACAACCATCAAATTTACAAGCAATTCTTGGTTTAGTCAAAAAATTCACTTTACATTACAAATGAGAAAAAAGAAACAGAAAAAATTACAAATTATTAAAGTTCAAATTAAAATAATCATTTAGTTCATACATAGGATTAAGCAATAATACTTTTTTGACTTTGTTTAAGCATTTTTGAGGTTTTAGAGCTCTTATACCATCTGGTAGGTGATTATATATTTTTATTTCCATGAAACTAGGACCTTTGTAGGTTTTATTAAGTCTTACTGATGGTAGTTTGAGGTCACAACCTCTCCTAGTCTCGTAGCGATGGAGATCACCTTGTATTTGTTTAGAGCCCAAATTCCTCAAAACATGCTTTAAACATTCCATAATATATAAGCCATAGACTGTCATAATTCTCCATTTGACAAAGAGAGGTTTGCAAGTTTCTATTTGTTTAACTCCCTCTAGTATACGGATAGCTCTTTTTTGTAGCAGAAAAACATCTTTAGTAGATGAGCAAGAGCCCCACAGTCTTAATCCGTATCGTAATCTGCTTTCAAAGTTAGAGAAGTAAACAATTTTCAAAACTTGCTGAGATATAATACTTTTCAGTCTTACTAGGAGAAATATGACAGTACTAAGCTTATTCGTGAGATTACTTGTATGATGGTTCCACAATAATTTCTGATCTAATGTTACTCCAAGAAGTTTAGCACAATTATTCTGGCTGTGCTCACCAAGATCTCTTCTTAAGGAGAAACAAAAAATAATGCTAGTCTTGTCTTCATTAAGATGAAGACAATTAGCTTGGAACCAATCATTTATTACTTTTTTAGTGTCGTTTACATTAATCAGTGATGACTTTTTAGCTTTCAAGGTAACTGAGGAATCGTCAGCAAATTGATATATTTCAGAATCATGGTCCAGTTTGGTAGTTACAAAAAACAGATCGTTAACGAAAAGAATGAATAGAATCGGTCCGAGTACCGAGCCTTGAGGAACCCCGCATGATACACTACATTCTTGTGATCTATTTTTGCCTATCTTAACAGATTGAGTTCTACCTAAGAGGTAGGATTTGAAAAGCTCTAAAGCAACGCCCCTAAAGCCATAATATTCAAGCTTCATAATGAGCAAATCATGAGGCACCAGGTCAAAGGCTTTAGATAGATCAAACAGAATACTTATTACCTCTTCTCTATTCTCCCAGGCATCTAGGATGTAATCTACCATGTTGTTAAGAAGGTCTATCGTAGGGAGCCCCTCTCGGTATCCGAATTGACTTTCATTGAACAAGTTATTTTTGGATAAATAATTAACGATTCTGGACTTGATAACTTTTTCCATAATTTTAGCTTCGACTGGTATTAACGCTATCGGTCTGTAATTTGCTGGGTCTCCCTCACTACCTTTCTTCTTATAGATCGGAACTACTAAACTTCTTTTATATTCCTCAGGAAACACTCCTTGTTCTAAACATCTGTTTATTTTACCGACTAACAGAGGAATATAAAGTTGTTTAGCAGATTTCAAAGTATTATTGCTTACTCCATATATATCTCTACTTTCAGAATTTTTAAGGCTGTCAATGATATCAGAAATTTCTTTGTCACATACAGGTTGAAAAAAGAAAGAATTACTATTACTATTTAATTTAGTCTCTTTCAGCTGTTGAATAGCTTCGTCGTGATTATTTGAGATTTTATTAAATTTATCAACAATTTTGATGAAATACTTATTCATCACATCAGGGTCGAGCGGGCAACCATTATTAGGTACTGTAGAGTATTGTTTAATAGTGTCCCACGCTGCTTTCATCTTGTTTCCAGATTCCTTGATCTTATCGTATATTGTATTCTATTATCTTTAAGTAGCTTTTTATATTTTTTCCTAAGATGTTTTAACTTAGTTTTAAGATTATTTGAATAGTTATGCTTAACCTCTGAGCCTAACTCAACTAAAGTGTTTTTAATACTTTGAAGTTCATCAGTATACCAGGGAGGTTTGGTTTTAGTAGGTGACTAAACTTTAGTTTTTTGTGCAAGTTTTCGCTTTATTCCAACCTCAGTATTAATAGTATAATGATCAGCTACCAATATAGAACTAACTTCAGATATTATACTGTTTTGGCTTATATTCGAAATAACGTTATCGATACATGTTTGAGACTCAGGTCTAGTTATGGTCTCAATTAGATAACTGTAGCCATATCCTTTCAAAAGTTGTTTTATATTTTTAGTTAGTTGGTCACTAGTATTGAGAAAATCGATGTTAAAATCTCCTACTTTCATACTGGGTTTATACTGGGTCTTGCTTTATAGATGGTTCTTTTCCTTTGTCGCTTAAAAGTTCAATTGTCATTCCTCTATTCAAAGCTAGAGACAAATTTAATGTTGAGAACTATCGTCCAGTTTCTTTGTTAAGCCCTTTTTCAAAATTCATCGAAAGAATAGTGTATAACCGAATGATAAAATTCATCAACAAATACTCTCTGCTTGCTCCTGAACAATATGGGTTTAGAGCTAAACGCTCTACCAATACAGCTACCATAAATGTAACTCACCAAATATTAAGTGTTTTAGATAATAAACTTCATGCTGTAGGTTTATTCTTTGATTTATCTAGTGCATTTGATTTATTAGACATACCTGTACTACTAAGAAAATTGTATTTGTTAGGTATAAGAGGTCCTCTTTATGACGTTTTACGGTCGTTTTTGGTTAATAGAAGTTTTTGCGTAAATATAAATGACAATAAATCTCATACTTTTTTTACAAATACTGGAGTGCCCCAGGGAAGCATACTAGGACCGTTACTTTTCCTTCTTTTCATAAATGATTTGCCAAAATGGCTAAAATCAGTATGTCCTGACTGCTACATAGCTATTTATGCTGACGATACCACTGTAATTATTTCAGCGAAAACCATTACGGACTTAGAGTTAAAATTAAATATTATTTGCCAAGCGTTCTTAGACTGGTGCATTACTAACAAACTAGTTGTTAACAGTTCAAAAACAGTTTCTGTCATTTTCAGCAAGAGAATTATTCAGAGACCTTTAAAATTTATATACAGAGCAGTCCAGTTAAAACAGTTTCTTTTACTAAGTTACTAGGTATGATAATCGATAGTGATCTAAAGTTTCCTCAGCATGTCGATAAAGTTATTGGTAAACTCAATTCTTGTTTAGTTTTACTCAGAAAGCTTAGGCGATTCAACTCATTAGAAGTATTACTCATGTTATACTATGGCTGGGCTTATCCGCATCTTGCAAATCACATTTTATCATGGGGTAATACTTCACAAGCTAGTAGAGTGTTTATATTACAAAAAAGAATAATAAGAACAATCTATGGAGTAGAGCCTCGTGGGTCAGCAAAACCGTTGTTTCAAAAATATAAAATACTCACCCTGCACTCAATTTTCATATTAGAAGCTTGTAAATATATCATCACAAATCCAGATCAGTTCATCACTCATGATAGTCTGCATCATTTTGATACTAGAAATAAAATCAAATACTGTCTTCCTCAATGTAGGACTGAATTATTTAGATCTTCTCCGCTAAACATCAGCATTCGTTATTATAATAACTTGCCAAGCATATAAAAAGTATTTTAACTACTAAGGCCAGAATAAAAGCGATAAAAGCATTTCTAGTCGACAAAGCTTATTACAGCCTAAAAGAATATTTATCTTAAATTTTTCATTTCATTGTATTCTATTTTAATTTATTAGGATAATAGATTAGTTTTTGTTATTGTTATTTTATTGTTATTGTTATTTGATTGTATATATGTTTTTCATTGTATAGTTGACATATTGAACCTTTTTGTTAAGCTATTCAATAAATAAATAAATAAAAATAAAATAAATATTCTTATAAGATGTTAAAGTGAGCTCCAACTTGTCAAAAAAAGTTACAACATCAGATCCAGGAGGTCTATAACAAGTAAAAATATTTGTGCCCTTTACGCTTATTCCACAAATTTCAAACACCTTAGCTGTGTTTACTTCTATCAAAGAATTAGAAATAGGTTTGTAGGGCAAACCAGTTTTTACATAAATAACTACTCCTCCATAGCCCTCTGATCTACAGAAGCTAGTGGCTATTGTGTACCCTGGTATTTGATAGAGATGCAGTTCAACATCACTAAGCCAATGTTCACAAAAACACATCACGTCAGGACTATTTGACAGAAACTCAGTTTCGATTATATTAAACTTATTTCTAAGGGATCTAATATTTGAAAAATAAACCTTTATAGAGCTATCCTTATTTCCTGAAGCCTGCTCAAAGGTTTTTATTTTTTGAAGTCCGCAGTTAGATATCTCTTGAATAAAAAAGGCCGCACAAGAATATTTTTTGGCCAAAAGGCGGGTTAAAGTAGACTGCTTCTGAGATCATTGGGTACTTCAATTTTAAAACTCGGTAGCACGCTTTTGCTCTCTAGTTGTTCACAAGTGAGTACTTTTCCTGGTAATTTATTTCCCAAATAGGTTAGAGCCATATCCTTAGTAGTGTTTCTATTAGTCCTGCCAACATAGAGCCAACAAGTTCTGGAAGCACCCGATAGCGAGTCTGATGTTGACTCTCCCATTCCATAAATCCTATTTGTCACTCTTCTTTCAACTTTCCTTTGTGGACTCATTTATCATTATCATCAGTTTTTTTTTACTGTCATTATTTGCCTTTACAGCACCGGAATAACTAATAATTTTTGCAACATCGTTTTGTTGCACGTCTAATTATACCTTCTTAAGAGTATAAAATAAAAATAACCATACAATACTAGGGCTCGCTTCGCTCGCCTTTATGTGCTTAGTTGTCAATATCTATTTTAAGAGAAACATATAAAACAAGGAGAAACATAACATAATATTTTAGGGCTCGCTCCGCTCGCCTTTATGTGCTTTTTTAGTACTAGCCAATTTTAAACTATAGAATTAAACTTTTACATAACATTCTAGGGCTCGCTTCGCTCGCTTATTTAATTTTGTTTGTCGATACCTAAATTTAGAAAAAAAATTAAAATAAAATAAGATTCAAGGGCTCGCCTATATGTCTTTGCTTATCAGTACTTTTTTAAGAGTATATAATTAAAATAACCATAAAACACCAGTGCTCGCTTCGCTGGTGTTTTGGTGCAAATTTTACATAAAGAAAAACATTTACAACAAGGCATAAAATTCATGGGCTCGCTTCGCGCCTTTTTGTATATGTGTATCAGTACCTTATTTTATAGCATAGAGTAAAGACATTTTGAGTATTAGCTATATTGAGTAATAGCCGCCATTTTGAAAAAGCGAGGCATATTTGTGATTTACTCATCGATAGCTACAATTTGATACCCCACATGATTTTTCAAAAAAATATTTTTTTTGGCGAATGTGCGCATTCGCTTATAAATCGACTGATGCGCGCGTGAGATAGTTGGCTATTTTTCCTGTTTTGGATAAAATAGTTACACATGTATACCAAATTTCAACTTCCTAGCTATTGTTGTTCCTGAGATGAGAAATCGGACAGACAGACGCTCGACAGAAAGTATAAGGGTTTCGAAGATTATCTTCGAAACCCTAATATATTAAAAATTTTCTTTTCTTAAATGTAATTTGTTTCCCCTTTCTCTTTTTAAAAGAAAATAAACTTAGGCGTAATGACACACAGGGTTTGGATAGACTCTCCCTCCCAATAAATAAAAAAGGAAATGTTGTAGGTTGAACACCATGTTCAATTTCGTTCACACGACAACTGCCGGAGGGGGGGTTGAACCACATTACCATACCCCGCGTGTGAACGAAGTTATGATTCCTTTGGTACGTAAATAAAAATTATTATAACATTTTTGCTATAAAAAATGTTATAACTTTGGAGCTCAGAAAAAAATGCTTACACCCGCTTAGAGATTACAGCCACTAAAACCAAGCAGCGTTATCTATCCATGTGTACAAAAATTAAAATTTCTACAACATAGGGATGAAGATATTTGATAAATTTGAAAAGGTCCTGGCTGCACAGCCTTAAACTGCATGAGCGCTATGCAGTTTACGCACCAAAAATCTTATTACAGTTCTTGTCATAGAACTCTGGATTATTAGAGTTCTAGACTCAGAATAGGGTTTATTATTACCAATTAAAACAAGATTTAAGAGAGATTCTTTATTCTAAGGAGGTAGGGTTTTATACTAAGTTTCTTTTCAAATTATTAATCTGCTATCATACTAACAAAAAATGGACTAGTGATACTTCCAAAAAAATGCAATTACTCCCAAAATGTTATGTGAAATAATATGGAACATATAATGTTCAAAATTCAGAACGCTGAGATTAGATAGGGAGAGACTTGCTTTGTAAACTGTTTAAAAGCAAAATATTTTAATATTGAGTTGTTATATGAATATTTTTGACATCGATGTTAGAGAAACAGGACTGACGTATTCATTGTATTGTATGACGCAATCAAAACTCATATCTAAGTCCCCTCTCTTAAATGAACATACAAAGGTTGTGGTGTACACATCCTGTTATATTATACCCTTGCATCCCCACTAAGTTAAGTTAGCGTAAGTTGGTAGCACTGAAAAATAGTTGCTCTGTGTTAATATTTTTTACTTGTCAAGAAAACAGATTTTTCAAACAAGGTCTACTCTTTTTGGAACTAACGGGAAGACTAGGCAAAGGCTTTGGATCTATCGAATTAGTCCGTTGTCTCCAAAATTCATTAGATCCAAAACATTATTGTTAACGTAGTAATGAATGTTTAATGTCATACATATTCGTAAGTTCCAAAAATTATATTAAAATAATTGTGTCTAACGAATTTTGGAGACAACGAACCTTGGGGACTGTGAACTTTGGAGGCAATGGGATTTTTGTTTTGGAACTAACGAACTTTGGAGACAGTGAACTTTGGAGACAACGAAAACGCACCCCTTGTCTTGTTTCTGTCAAACACCTTTTTTTGTGATAACCTCGAACTTATCATTATATTAATTTTTTGTTATTATTATTGAAGTGAATTATTTTAATTATTGAAAAATGCTAATTTCGACTTAATTATTTCACTGGTACCAGAAGAGCAAATTATGTAAGAAAGTAAGTTTTTGTTAATGTTCATGAAAAGTACTTCCTAACTTTAACTTGTGTTACTTGAGCTTTATAACTAAGATCTTTTTTCTTTGGATTATGTTTATTTATTGGACTGAATAAATCCTTGATTACTTCAGTATATTTTTCGTCCAATCCAATCCATTTATCCAGTCCAATCCAATATTTTTATCCAGTCCAATCCAATTAAGGATAAATAATAATTAAGTGGCACTTCTTGAGTTAGGAGACCCCTAAGATTTTCGTGATTATTTTTACCTTCGTCATTTATCAGTCGCCTACCATTTTTCGAAATTTTCATTTTTGTTTTGAAATTTTTATTTTGTGTATTTTATTATTTTACTTGATAATATTTTATTATTCTTATTTAAAATTTATTTCTATTTAATTATTAATTTTTTAAAAAAAAATTTAATTATAATTAAAAATAATTTACCAATAAAGTTTTCTGAAAATAAACTTATAATTATTTAATTTTTCTAATTATTACATTATTGGATAAATGAAAAATAAATTCTAATATCAAATGAATATCTTCCGATAATTATTCGATTTTTGATGAAAATTAAAAGTAAAGTAATATTTTTCATCATGTGTCAAATCATCAATTCAAAACCAGTATTAACAAATATTTAACCATATTAAATTAATGAAAAAATTTAGTGAAGGCTAATTTGGAAAAGTTTATAAAGCTTTTCACAAAACGACTGAAGAATATCGCACGTTAAACATTTGGAAACCATCTAATGATGGAGATTCATTGGGATATTTTTAAAACAATTCGAGAAATAAAAATCCTTAAAAAAATTAAACACAATAATATTGTGAGTTTAAAAGATTTATGTAATAAAATAAGAATACAATGACAAATGGTTTTCATTGTGGTATTACTTGATTTTCGAGATTTTGTGATTTACATTACAAGATTGGATTAAAGAAAAAAATCTAAAAATAATCTTGAATTAGATCATTAATGAAACAAATGTTTAAATGATTGGATTTTTGTTCATGAAAGATAAAATTCTACATCGAGACTTCTGAAACCAGAAAATATTTTATTAACTAAAATGGTGTAATAAATTAGCAGATTTTGGTTGGTCAAAAAGCATTGATTTCACATTGTGAGAAAAGACATTCTTTACTACTGATATTGTAACATTGTGGTATCGTCCACCAGAATTATTATTACATTTTGATAATGTTATGATGAAAACAATAGATATTTGGGTTTTAGGATTGTATTTTCATGAATGCTACGAAAAGAACATTGTTTAGATCCGAACATGATGTAGACCATCTAAAATTAAATTACTAATTTTGTGTGATTATAGATGAAATAAATTGGATCCAAATGGATTTAAATTAAAAAATGAAATTTAATGCGCAAACAATTAAAAGAAGTTGTATTTAGAAACACATTTTGAAAAAGTGTTATTAAAAATCAAGAAATGGAAAATATTATAATTTCAAGCTTTCATTTAAATCCTGATAAACTTAGACCTCTTGCAAAAGTATTCTTCAAAATGAATTTTTTTAAAAGAATTAAAACAGTTGAGTATTAAGTCCATTTCAATGGAATTTGTTCATTTGAATGCAAGAAACATAAAAAAAATAAATAAAATTTTGAGATTTGAAATAATCTACAAAATTGAAACCAAAATAAATATAAGAAAAATTAGAAATAAATATTAATATTAGAAAATAAGTTCTAAATATGATAAAACAAGTACAACAAAACAATTTCTTTTAAACAAATGTTTAAAACCTGTTTTCTAGATTTAATATCACTTTGGAATTGTTGAAGGTTTTTTAGTGATTTTTTGTTCACTTTATTATTGTAATGCTAGATATGCAGTTACCAGATTTATTATTTCTTTATTGTTTTGTGTAAACATTTCATTTTGTTTGCTATTCTTACTATAAGAATGTTCAGTTCTTCTTCATCAAGAAGAAGAAATACCATGTATTTTATTGGATCACAAAAAAATACCAAAATACCTATAAATACCTTACCAAAAATACTTATTGCTTTTAAGTTAAACCATTTCAATTAGGTTTGCAATTTAAATTTTATTTTTCTAAAAAACCATTAAGAATCAGTAAAAATCAATAATTATAATTGTAAGTGAACTGATCAATATTTTTATATTGACAAAGTTGAATAGAATTTAAGTTCACTTCTTGTCTTTCTAAAAAAAATATCCTTGTAACATTTTCAGTAATATTTTTAAAATATTTTTTATAATATTTTTTTAGCTTAAGAATTACACGTATTAGGCACGCAAAGATTTAACATAGTCATTTTTTGTAGACTGAATGTGGTGTTCTAAATTGCTTGAAAAATCTGGCTAATAGGAAAAAACATCTGGTTTAAGATACAACAGTATGTAATCTAGTATTACTTAAACCAATCAATTCCTTTAGATAAATAGTGGCCATTTATTCAATATCTTTAGATCAATATTTAACATTATCTTCATCTTTAGATTCAAACTCATTTTCGTAATCATCAATATTTTTCTTCATTTCTCTTCTTGATTTTTATCATTTATTCATCCAAAATGAATCTTAAATTCTGGATTCAATATTCTTCTCTGTCTATTTATTTCCAAAAAAAAATCACGATTACAATTATATTTATTTATTTATATAGTTTATTCTAATTCTAATAATGACAAATTAAAACCAGTCAATTTCCCATATGATATGCTTTTGTATGTATCTTCAGTTATATTTTCCCATATTTGGTGCATCTTAGTTGTTTGATTTGTAACAATGTCATGACTTGTTGCAATTTATACGGGAATTATTCCATTGATTTAATATCTGATGAATTAAACTCTGATCTGTTAACGGAACGATCCTTTAAAGTTGCATACTGCTTTAATCCAAACTGCTGTGAAAATTGATAAGAATCGATGAATTTCATTGTAATACTGGCCATTTAATCAATTATCTTTCGGAATCAATTTTTAACAACATCTTCATCTTATAGATTTTAAACTTCATTTTCGTATTCCACTTTCTTAAAGATTATACAATATCATTATCTGTGATCAAATTCTATGGTTTCTTTAATGAAATAATGATGGACGACCAACTCTTCTGTAATTCCTAAGATTTAAAGGTTCTAAGCCATTAATTTTTTTAATTGATTTTGAAGACAAAACTGTTTGGGAAAGTGGTCTTGCTAATAAGTATACATCTAGTTTTCATGATAGACCATAGTTAGGTACATATGCGCCTCGGAACAAAGCACCCCCCCCGGGGGAAGAAAATTTTTTCAAGTTTCAAAATTTCAAAGGTCAAATTTTGGGAAAAGTGTTACACACACACAACTGATCTAGTGTCATCCAATGAAACATAGGAAATATCGCTCTTCTCACCGTGTATGTGTGTAATTATGTCTGTGTTTGTATGTAGATTTTCAATCGACTGATGAGTCATTTATTGTTGCAATCTGATTGGTCGAATCTCAGATCATCTATAGAGCTGCAATCTGATTGGTCCATTCTGAAGGTCATTTGCATGGCAACAATAAGTAGGTCAAGGTTGTTTCCATGGCAGCGATAAGTAGGTCAAGGTGATTTGAGTTTTTTCTTTTAAATGTATTTTTTTTTTTTTAATTGTTTTTTTTTTTTTATTTTTCCCGCCAGTTTAAATTTTTATTTCTTTCCGCCAGTTTAAATTTTATTTTCCCGCCAGTTTAATTTTTTTTTTTTAAAAAATTTTTATATTTGATTTTGAATTAAATTTCTTCAAATTTATTTAATTGTTTTAATAAACCAAGTTGTTCTTTCTAATATTTAAAGTTTATAAATGAACTACTTATAAATTGTAAATAGCTAAAATTTATTTTAAAGGGATTTTGAAAACTTTAAAAATACATTCTTGTTGAATATAACTTTCATGCACATACACACATAATTATAAAAGACTATTATTCTTAGAAAAATTTATTGAATACACATGTTTTTTATGATACATATAAAAATTCATCAATCTCAGTCATTTCTTTGTCATTCTTCTCTCTTCATCAATCATGTCCTCATTTTGTATAGTATCAGTGTTTTCTTAATCAAGAATTTTCTCGTATCTGCATCTTCCTCATGTGACTGACAATCAAAATATCTCTTTCATAACTACTTTCCTCTGATGATGTAGACCAATTCATCTATTTTTACTAATTTATCATCAGTAGTTGAATGTCTACAACATCTACAGCATCTAATTATTAACTAAATAAATTATTATACTAGTTATTATTACCTTTACTAGATGAAACAGTCAATGTTTGAATGTTATGATTTATTTCAATATATTCTATCATATCATCCATAATTTTATCTAGATTCATTATTAGTTAAGTTCATATTAGTTCTTCGTTTATGTTGCATTCAAGTTGCAACTGTATTTGTTCATGTCTGCTTTTGTGTTTGCATTTTTGTTATAGTTGGATTCATGTTGCATGTTATATGGACTCATTGCAATGACTTTGTTTAAAATAGTCACGTGGTTTGACCCTGGATATTCTTCATTTTTGTCACATTGTCTTTGTTTTAGTTGCATTTGTATGACTCACACTCTTTGCTTTGTTGCACGCATGTTGAAATGTCTTTGTTATAGTTGGTAGTTTTTGCATTCTTGGTGCAATGAGTTACATTGTGTTATGTTAGCGTTGCATTGTGTTTGATATGTGTTGCATTTTGCTTGCAACGTGTTTGTTTTAACTAACAATTCTTGTTGTATACCGATTATATTCCTATTCCATTTATGATTTAAAGTTATGCTCTAAGTATTATTGCAGCATTAAAAATCTATTAAATAACTACAAATAAAACAAAAGACAATTTGTAATTTCAATATTTATTAATATAATAATTATAATACATGAGCAATACACAACACACACATATTCAATGACATTAATGTTGATCTTTTTCATTTAATAACAGTGTAATTGCTTGACTTGCCACGTGACTTCATGTCCTTTTTCGTGCCTCATTTTGTAATAGTTGCATTCAATAATCGCAACATGTAATGATTCGTTCTCTTTGGTTTCGTTACATTTTTGTTGTAATGTCGTTGTTATGCTTACATTCTTACTGTATTCTTAGTTATACTTTCTATGTAATTATTGATTTTCTTTTTATCTTTAAATATTCGTAATTTATAATTTTCATATTTGTTTTAATCTTTAAATGTTTTGTAATCAATAATTTTATTTAATTATTGTTTTAATATTTCCATGTTTGAATATTTTTATTTTTATTTTAATCTTTTTTTGTTTTTTAATTTAATATTTTTTTTCTGTTTTAGTATTTATTTATTTTTATTTTTTTATTTTTGTTAAAGTTTTTGTAATTTATAATTTTATTTTTGTATTATCTTTTAATGTTTTGTAATTAATAATTTATTTTCATTTATAAATATATTTTTCCTTTTTGTTTTAATATTTAATGTTTATAATTTTATTTTTATTTTAGTTTAAGTATTTAAATGTTTTGTCATTTTGATTTTATTTATTTAATTTTTTTGTCTTATTTAAGATTTAATATTTTCATGTTTTATAATTTTATTTATTCTTTTTGTTTTAATTTCGATGTTTTTTATTTATTTTATTGTATTTTATATTTTTTTAATGTAATTACATATTTTGTTATTTATAATTTTTTTAATCTAATTTTTTTTGTTTTTATTTCAATCTTTAATTTTTGTGTAATTTATAA
>JACMZG010000028.1:33199-140491 GCA_018340805.1 Microvelia longipes
TCATGTAAGCTGTTGTTTTTATTCATAACTATATCCGAGATTGGTGGAGACGCTATATATATATATATATATTATATATATATATATATATATATATATATATATATATATATTATATATATATATATATATATATATATTTATTATATATATATTATATAGTTAATATATATATATGTAAGAGTTTTCTACCTTTCGTATGGCGAACGATAACTCTCGAAGGCATTCTCAAATTGTGAAATCGCGAGTGTTGTGGAGGTTACGAGTGTTTATAAAAACATTATGACGTCATCAATCAAAGTTATGACGTCATGAAATTTTTTTTTTTCTTGAAATGGCTTTAAAACAAGGTATTTCATGTTTAGGTAGACAGCTAGCTGAATCGATTAAGACCAATTTCAGCTGAATCGAACCATCACAAATGGCGCAAACAGTACATATATATATAATGTTGTATATATGTATAACGTCCTTGTCAAAGACTCGTACGATATCTGTTGGGTTCAGTAGTGTTAGAGGGTGGGGATATAGTATAATTGAAGGGCCTCTACCTCTTGCTCCATCCTGGTAAGCCTGCTGTCCTAGAGAGACAGGAAAAAAATGGCTTCCACTAAACCTCGGCGAGCAAAACAGGCCCGTAAAGCGGAAGAACCTCGAAGTAGTCTTTATATGGTCGAAGTCATTCTAAAACGATTGCGACCGGTTTCAGCTCAATCAGACAATCCTAAGCCTAGATAAACAATATTAAAATAGATGGTTCACTCCCGAGTGTAGTAGGAACACTCAATTGACAAGTTTTTGTGTTATGATTTAAGTTGGAGGCCTCATCACTAGAGTCTTGAATAGCGCTAGTAGTAAAAATATATTTGCTCTATTCTCTACTAGATTGTGCTGTAGTATTTGTTTTAAATACAAACAATTGCCAATCGTTTAGTTAAAATAAATAAAAGTAAACAAAGATCTTATGGTATGGTGTAGTCGCGATGTATTTTTGTTTTTCAAAACTTGGGGGCCTCATCACGCGAAGCAGCACCATTGTTTTCTTAAAAATAAACAATAATTTTTCAGTGTTTTAGACTTAAGATTTAAATTTACTATCTGAATATAACATATCGGGTTGACGCAAACGGATAGTAAAGGAAACAAACCAAAAATTGAAACTCTGACATTAGAGGTTCAATCCAAGGGGGACGACAGAATGGGTAAAGTAGAGTGAGAAATCAATTTTTTTCACTTTTTACCAAATTTATACGAAATTCTTATAGAGATTTCTTGGATCACTCATCCATCGACTCCATCATTCTAGCTCTTGAAAAGCGGATGGAAAGACTTGATTACCCTCAACAGCTCGTTGTTTGGTTGAATAAAAATAAATAAATAAAAACGACAAATAAAATTTTTCTGACAGTTTCACGCTGTCACCACTAGACTGTACTACTTGAGCCTCCTGCATCCCATCAACTATTTTTTTTTAAATCTTTGAGTGAGCCTTCTATGTTATATTGTTTATCTATGATCCTAAGTGACGGATTATCCTAGTTTTAATATTATAGCATACTATTATAATAAAGTATTAATAAATCTTAATTAGTAAAATCAAATTTGTGAGAAAGCCTCTCAGGCCCGCGGGCGGGTGTGTGGAGAGGCTGTGAAAATTCGCTAGATACATGGCAAAAATGCCATGTAACAAAAAATAATGGAACAACACATCATACAAAACAACAACAATGTGGCCGCGAAGCGGCCACAGGGAGGCCCCCGGGCCGCGAAGCGGCCCGGTGGGCCGACGCCGCGGAGCGGACGAGGCGCGAAGCGCCGAGATCGCGGAGCGGCTACGGGCCGAAGGCCCGTTTTTATAAAAATAAATAGAAGTCTTGATTTAAAACAGATAACAATAGTGATAAGCATACAAGGTGAAAACTAGCGCTCGGTGCGGTAGTTGATGCAACTAATCCCTGTTTTTTAGGATCACCTAAAACCAGGGTGTTGGATCACTCTGTCCCCCGGCCCAACCCCTAACGTATGAATTTCTACATCACTTTAATATGAGTAAAGTGATATAGAAATGCATACAGTAGGGGGGGGGGGGACACAGTGATCCAACTCTCTGGTTTCAGGTGATCATAAAACAACATGGGCTATTTGCATCAACTACCACACCGAGCTCTTTTCTCACCACACTATATCTTTCCACATGGTCACGTGACTAAAAATCAGCTGGAAGGGAGAAAATGCAATGCGTGTAACACACTACAAGGGAAGAAAAAAGTCCCTACAGCTGAAGGGGGGGGGGGTAAGTCAGGTTATTTTACTCATCCTGCAGCACTTCTTTCTGACTCTTTTATTACAAACAAACTGTTTTTTAGCAATATTTTTATCATTTCTTTTACTAAAAACTTTTTAATATTGTTATTTTATAGCATTCTTGCATACTCAATCTGAATTATATATCGTTTAAATTTTTCAATAGTTGGCTCTAGAATGGTAACGAGGTGGCTTTGCTATGCAAAGATGCTGACAGCATTTTGTTTTTATTATGACGAAATCCTATGTATTTATTTGCCAATGGATATGTAGGATATCATCATGTTAAAAACAAAATGCTGTCAGCATTTTTATTATCTAGCGGCAGCACAGATAATTATTGTATTTTTTAATTCCTTATGTATAAGCTTAAGTAATATAGAAACCAAGTAGGGAAACAAATGTGATTTCTGTCAGACCTGGCATGTAGTTCACATTTTGTCCACCAGAGAGTTGTTTCAAATTTGCCTATGGCCACGGCTATTTTGTTCTACCCTAGTAAATGTAAACAAACTATTTACGGTACTCAAAATTTTTGTTTTTATTGCATTTATTTGAACAGTTTAGTTTAAAATGTTAATAATTTGTGTAAGAAATACATTTTGCCACATCCAAGTGGCTAATTAAACTTTTTTTTCATGTGCACTACTTAACTTAGTACATTTTTGCAAATGATATTTGTTTCTTCCCCTTTAAATATTAATTGTAATTAGTAATTTAACCTAATTTTTTTGAATGTAATAAAAGCAATCGTAATTTTAAGGCAATACACTGTCGTCTGCATTTATACTGCTCACCAAGTGAGCAGTATATATTTTTAGTGTATATATATTCAGTATTCCTCGATCTTTCGTGCTATAAACATCATATTTAAATTCGTAGTGTTTTGATACAAGATAACGATATTCAGTAATCTTTATATTTACTAAAAATTCTGGCGTGGTGGTCCGCATGTCGGGCGAATTTTATTTGGATGCGTGTTTCCGTGCTTTTTACATTATATAAGTTTACAACTACTAAATAAATAATTCCGGCGCGGTGGTCCGCTGTCGGGCGAATTTCATTTAGAATGCGTGTTTCCGTGCTAAACAACCCATTTCTTGCTTATGCAAGAACCATGCCCATTGCGTGGTTCCGGTTCATGCTTTAGAACCTAAGCAGTTACTCAATTGTCAAGCACTGCTCGTAACTCATTTTGTCTGTATTTTCCAAAGGAAATGCGCATAATTATCCAGTTGTTGTACAAAACTATGCCTCTAAAATTAGAAGTACGCACTATTATTTGCACTAGTTTAAAGCTTAGTTACTTATCTTTAAGCTTAGTCAGTTATCTTTAAAGGTTTTAGCGCATTTCCTTTGGAAAATACAGACAAAATGAGTTACGAGCAGTGCTTGACAATTGAGTAACTGCTTAGGTTCTAAAGCATGAACCGAACCACGCAATGGGCATGGTTCTTGCATAAGCAAGAAATGGGTTGTTTAGCACGGAAACACGCATTCTAAATGAAATTCGCCCGACAGCGGACCACCGCGCCGGAATTATTTATTTAGTAGTTGTAAACTTATATAATGTAAAAAGCACGGAAACACGCATCCAAAGGAAATTCGCCCGACATGCGGACCACCGCGCCAGAATTATTTTAGTTGTAAACTTATATTAGGTAAAAAACGATAAAAAAAATATTGTCCCTACTAGGATTTGAACCCAGGTACTCTGGGTTTGAGAGCTCGCATCCAAAGGAAATTCGCCCGACATGCGGACCACCGCGCCAGAATTATTTTCTAGTTGTAAACTTATATTAAGTAAAAAAAACGATAAAAAATTATCGACCCTTCCAGGATGTGAACCCAGGTACCCTGAGTTTGAGTGGTCGTATTGACTCCGGACCACTGCCATTCAACTCAGAGGCCCAAAAAACATTGAAAACGACACCCTACTCGAATTTAATTTTTAACGACCGTAATTTGGTTTTTATAATTTTTGTGGTTTTTTCGACTTTTTTGGTAACTTAAAGTGGTCGTATCGACTTCGGACCGGTTTCATTCGATTTAGCGCCCAAAATTACATAGAAAACGACACCCTACTCGAAATTATTTTTATCGACCTAAATTTTGGTTTTCGGTAATTTACAATGGTTTTTTTCGATTTTTAGGTCACTTAGAGTGGTCGTATCGACTTCGGACCGGTTTCATTCGATTCAGCGTCTCAAAAAACATAAATATTGACCTTTTTCGCGGCAAAAAATATTAACCCTGAATTTTGCTGATTTTTTGAAAATTTCGCTGACTCAGCAAACCGGGTTAATGACGTCACAAAAACCTGGGTTTTCAATCCGTTCGAAAGATAGAGTGTTTACAAGAAAGTGTCTAGAAATACATATATATATACATATATATATATATATATATATATATATATATATATATATAATATATATATATATATATATATATTATATATATATATATTTATAAGTCTCGCGAAAATTTTTTTTTCGTCATTAGGGACCTCTGAAACGGATTTGTGTCGTGGTCCGAGGTTCGAATTCCGCCATGACGCCTATCCCATTAGCGAATTTTTCTCCCAAAGGAAATTCGCTAAAAAGTACTATATTTACCAATGCGTAATATACGAGTTTTGTTTTAAATATCAAAGACTGATTATTCTAATAAAACTATTTCCTATCAAGACGTAATATTTTAATTTATTTTGAACAGAAATTAATTATAATAAACTTAACTTACTATAATTTAACTTAAACTAAATTTAATTTTATAAATTACTCAGTAATCAAAAATTAATTATATCAACCATGCCAAACTTGCGTAGAATGCGGTCGCGAAATGATAATTTAAAGCATGTCATTGAATGCTCGACATGTAAATCTACATTTCATGCTCAATGTTGCGCAGTTAAAAATCATGAAACATGGACGAAAATGGGAGCTAGAAAGAGTAGTTGGAAGTGCAAGAGTAAGCATTGCACTGATAAAGAAGACCAGCCGACCGAAGTGACACTGCAAGATTTATAGAACGACGTTAAATCTATAAAAGAAAACATGATTACTCAAGATCAGTTAGAATCTGTTAAAACTTCTATGAAAGCTCTTTCAGAACAGATTAATAGTTTTAAGACTGAAATTAATTCTCTGAAGAATCAAAATACTAACTTTCAAACTGATATTTCAAACCTAAACTGAAATTCAGCTCTACGAGCTGAAATTGCTGATCTTAAACTAACTAACCAAGAGCTAAAATTTGCAATACTGATCGCGATGACGTAGTTGGAACTGGAACAAAGATCTAGATTATGCAATATAGAAATTCAAGGGGTCCCGGTAACACCGTATGAAAATTGCGAAAATATTGTAAAAAAATCGCCGAAGTAGCAAACATTATGGTTTCGGATCATGACATCCAAATTGCTCACAGAACAAAGCCTATGGATAAGAATAAGCAGCCGGCTATTGTTGCTCACTTATCATCGAGGAAGTTAAAAAACGAATGGCTGAAAGTTATTTAAAGCTCTATGTTAAAGCCAAACAACTATCAGACAGCTTTCCTGAAACCAGAATCTACGTTAATGAGCACTTAGCTCCTGGTAAAAAGCTGATGTTCCGCGAAGTTAAGAAGAGAGCGAGAGCCGCCAATTTTGCTTTTATTTGGACCAATGACGGCACAATTATGGCGAGACGTGCTGCAGGTGAGAATATCATTGTAATTAAAACTCTAATATTTCTATTGAAATCTAATTTAATAATGAAAATAATATTGTGTTGGAAGTTGACGTTGCCAAGAAACTATTATTATTATTTGTCATGTCATATATTGTTAAAATAATTAGATCGTTTTAAGATTTCACAGAAGACGTCAAGTTTATTTTATTTAGTTAGTATATTAGAAGTTAAAGTAATACTTGAGTCAACATTATGGCGACCGTAGATAGGCTGAAAAAGGCATGAAAGGCCTAGAGTAAGGCCTAGGCTAGAGTAAGTTTAGCAAAATTTATAATTTAATAGAAGCTGAGCTAAGTAAGGAGGAGCCGTCATTAGAAATTTTGACAGGTAAACTAGAAAATCTAGTTTGGAAGTTCTCAGAGTTAGATGGGGTTCAATCTCAACTCATCAATTTTATGATTGAGGAAGATAGACCTGATGAGGAGATTGAAGGAGAATTAAACTCTGAGTACGAAGATAAGTACTTTTCTGTAAAGTCACAGATAAGTGGGATGATTGAGAAAGCTAAGCGTTCAAGCGAAGTACAGACAAGCTCTGCTTCCCCTCTCATAAGGTGAAACTTCCTCCAATAGAGTTAAAAATATGATTTAGAGGTTAAGAACTGGTTAGAGTTTTGGAGTGGGTTCAAAACTATTCATTTGAACACAGAACTGACAGGGAGGAAAAGTTTCAGTACCTATTAAGATCTTTTAAAGAGGTTCAAGAGCTAGAGAGTTAGTAGAGAGCTATCCTCCTACTAAAGAAATTATAGTAAAGCTCTTGATAGTTTAAAATCGAGATATGGTACTGATGAGCTTTTGATTGAATTATATGTAAGGGAGCTTTTACACTTAGTCATTTCTAACAGTAGAGTTAAATTCTCGCTCGCGCAGCTGTACGATAAGTTAGAGACGCAGTTACGCGCGCTTGAGTCACTAGGGGTTACTAAGGAGAAGTACGCAGCCATGTTGTATCCTCTGGTGGAATCTAGTCTACCTGAGGAGACATTACGAGCGTGGCAACGGACTTTATCCTTAGCTGATTATAAACCTAGTGGGGAACAGGGAGATCCTACAGTTAATAAACTGTCCAAGTTAATAAAATTTGTTCAGTCTGAGGTGGAAAGCGAACAACGTATACAGTTAGCGATATCTGGGTTCGGAACTGTAAGTATTGGCGAAAGGAAAAAAGCATCTGAGACCAAGCAAAGCACGGCTGATAAAGTAAGCACGCCGAGTGCTGCGACATTACTTACACCAGTCTCTTCAGATAATAAGCATGATAAAAGAGCTGGGGGAAGTAATGAAGTAAAAGTCAAATGTGTTTTTTGTGATTTGCCTCATGAAAGTAGGGAGTGTTTTAAGGCGCAAACCATGACACTTGATGACAAAAGGCAAATAATAGTTTCGAAAAGGCATTGTTTCCGATGTTTACGTAAAAACCATACAGCAAAATTCTGTCGAGTTAGAGTTAGATGTGTAATCTGTAGTATGGGTCATTATGAACTTTTATGTCCTGAATTAATTAAATTTAAGTCCAAGGGTGAAATAGAAGGTAAAACAGATTCGGCTTTAAGTAATTTACAAGAAAATTCCAATGTTTATTTACAAACTGTCATGGTAAAAATTTTAGGTAAAAAGGGGGATTTTGTTGTTCGAGCAATATTTGATTCTGGTTCTCATAAATCTTATATCTCAAAATCTTTGTTAAAAATCTTGGAACTTGAACCGATAGGGGCAAAAGAAATGACGCATATTTTATTTGGAGGGAAAAAAGAAAATCAAAAACACTTGGCTTATAAAATTAAAACATCGTCAATTGAGGGGGGAAGTGTTTACGAACTTAATGTTTTTGATAAAGATAAAATTTGTGGACCTATTCCTAGCATTGTTGATAGAAAAATAATTAAGGAATTAGAAACAAGGGGCATTTATTTCAGTGATATTGGAAAATCTGAAACTTGTATTGAACTTTTACTGGGAGCAGATGCAATTTCTAAGTTATACAGAGAAAAGGTAGTAAATTTAGATGGTGGATTAATTGCAATAGAGACAGCTCTTGGGTGGTCAGTTTTAGGAGAAAATCGGGAAAATAAAATAGAACCAGATTTGTACACTGCCACTTTGCTGACATTAGAAGATAGAGAGACAGCAAACTTGTGGAAACTGGAAGTATTAGGAATTCAGCTGAAATCCAGCTGAAGGAAATCCAGCTGAAGGAATCCAGCTGAAAAGAAATCACAAATTGAGTTAGAAAATGCAACTAAAGAACATTTTTTGGAAACAGTTAGCATTAATATAGAAGGCAGATATGAAGTGCATTTACCTTGGTTAGATAATCATGCAGAACTACCAAGTAATAAGACCATAGCTGTTAAAAGACTCGAAAGCACGACGAAAAAATTACTTCAAGAGAACTGGTATGATCATTATGAGAAAGTATTTATAGAGTGGCTTGAGGAAGGTATAATTGAAAAAGTACCAGAGACAGGAGCTATTATGGCTATCAGGCGAATGGCTGCTAGAAGAGGATATCCACAAGAAATTCACTCGGACAATGGGACTAATTTTAAAGGAGCGTCAAAAGAGTTAAAACAACTACTCAACAACATAGACAATGACGTCATTAGTGCCTTTTGTGCGGGAGAAGGAGGGAACTGGCACTTTAACGTTGTAATTAAAACTCTAATATTTCTATTGAAATCTAATTTTATAATGAAAATAATATTGATTACAAAATAAAATGAATTTGACAAATGTCATTTGATATATAAATATATATCAAGGTAAAGCTGTCTTACAATGCCACTCCTCAGCTTGACCTATTGGATATAACCCTAATCTTCTTACAAAATTCAGAAACTTTTCTTTTGGCAGAGCCTTGGTAAATACATCTGCCAACTGTTCTGCGGAAGGCTTGTATTTTACTGTAATGGTGTTATTCTGTATTGCTTCCCGTATGAAACTGTACTTTATGTCTACATGTTTCATTCGTTTATGTTCACGAGGACTGTCAGCAATTGCAATACAAGATTGGTTATTTTCATATATGAGAGTTGGCTCGTTACAATTAAATTTTAATTCCGATATCAAGTTCCTTAGCCACATTGCTTCACAGGCATCTGAGCATAAAGCAACATACTCTGCTTCTGTTGAAGACAGCGCTATGGTCTGCTGTTTTCTTGTTGCCCAAGAAACAGTGTTGCCAAATAATTTAAATACATATCCTGAAACTGATCTGCGTGTTTCTCTATCACTTCCCCAATCTGCATCCGCATAACCATGCAGAATCCCCTCCTTAACCTGACTTCCTTCCCTCCTTGCTTCCGATACACTAATACTGTATCAATAGTTCCTTTCAAGTATCGGAACACACGTTTAAGATGAATCCAATGGGATTCTGTGGCCCTGCTTTGAAATTGACTGAAATAATTTACAACATTACTTAAATCAGGCCGAGATGAGACCATTAGATACATTAAACAACCTATAGCTTCCCTATAAGGGTAATCTCCTACTATTCCTTTATCATCTATTTCAAGTTTAACTTCCATTGGTGTTTTTACTGAATTACATTCTTCCATATTAAATTTCTTTAAAAGATTTAATATAAATTGTTTTTGACTTATTACTGTTCTCCCTTTTTTCTGTCATGTTGCAGCTTTAGACCTAAAAAATAGTCTACATCATGCAAATCAGTCATTTCAAACTCTATTTTTAGTAACTCTATAACCAAATTTATTTGGTTTAAATCATTACAAAACAAAATTAGATCGTCTACGTAAGCAATGAGGTATAACTTGCAACTAGCACTAGTTCTTATATACAAACAACAGTCAGTCTTGCATCTAATAAACCCTACTTTAATCAGATAATCATTAAGACGTTCATTCCATGCTCTTGCCGCTTGTTTTAGCCCATACAATGACCTTTTTAATTTGCAAACTAAGCTCTTTTCATTGTTGAACCCCGGAGGTTGATGCATATATATCTCTTCATTTAGTTTTCCATTTAAGAATGCTGTTTTAACATCCATCTGATGAATATACATTCCCTCTTTAACTGCTAAAGACAACATCACTCTAACTGTGGTCATTTTGATGACTGGTGCATATGTCTCATGATAGTCAATCCCTTTGCTATGAGAGAAACCACGAGCAACCAGTCTTGCCTTATGTCTAATTACCTCACCTTCAGAATTTTTCTTTAAAGCAAATACCCAACGACAACTGATAGCTTTTCTTCCTGGTGGCAGCTTTGTCAATTCCCAGGTCTCGTTCTTCTTGAGTGAATCCATCTCATCTGCCATTGCTTTTTCCCACTCATCCTTATCATCTCTTGTTTTAATATCTTCAAAGCGATGTGGTATGTCATCTTCAAGTTCTGAAAGTAATTCATTTCATAATCATCTAACCTTTTTGGTAATCTTACAATTCTTCCCGATGCTGTTCTTTTTACTCCCTCTAATCTTTCTTCGTTATCGATCACTTTATTGATCATAATATCTCTATTTATATTTTCTTCAGAAACTTCTTGTAATTCTTCATCTTGCTGCCCATCTCGGATATCTTCAAGCCTCTCTAACTGTTTTTCTAACTCTGCAGCTCTATTAACTTCAACTTTAGTTCTGTTTAAACATAAACCATCATAATAATCATTACTATCAAAACATTTGTTAAATCTAAATTTAGTATTCTCATCAAAAACAACATCTCTTGATCGCTCAATCCTTCTTTTAGTAGGATTCCATAATCTGTACCCATTAGGGCGATAACCAACAAAAATCATTTTTTCACTTTTCGAATCAAATTTACCTCTCAACTGCTTGGGCACATGCTTATAACAAGGTGTACCAAATATCCGCATATTTGAAATATCAGGTTTACAAGAATACCATAAATGTGCGGGAATGCATGATTCTCTATTCAATTTTTCCAATGATCTGTTTGGACATCTATTTGTTATGTAAGCAGCTGTTAGAACTGCCTCTCCCCATAATATTTTATCAGTATCTGATCCAAAACACATTGCCCGAGCCCTCTCAAGCAATGTCCTATTCATCCTTTCTGCTATAGGATTCTGCTGAGGGCTATAAGACATTGTATACTGTATATTAATACCATTTTCTCTGCAATACTGTTTAAACGCAGATTGAATATACTCTCCCCCATTATCACATCTTAAATTTACTATTTTACTATTTAAAAGATTACTTACCCATGGGTTATAATCTTTAAAGCACCTTAACAATTCTCCTTTGGTTTCCAAATAATAAACCACCAAAAATCTTGTATAGTCATCCAAAAAAGTTACAAAATATTTCTTGCTATCATAAGTTGCTGGTACAATTGGTCCACACACATCCGTGTGTATGAGTTCTAGAGGAGGTGAAGATCTAGGCTTAGCAAATGCATGATAAGGCAGCCTTACTTGTTTTGCTTTGATGCATGCTTCACACAAGTCTATCTTCTTATTTTCTAACTTAGGTACACCCAAAACTAAGTTCTTATTCGCCATGTTATAAAGATAATCTGGATTAATATGACCCAAATGTTTATGCCATAAATCTGAACTACTAATAGTCTTTCCAAGAACACCAATTTCACTATTATTTATCCACACTGCCAAAGTATACAATTTATCATTTCTAAACCCTATAGCAACAACATTGCCGTCTAACATAAAATTTACTTTTCCATTCTCAAAAACAATTTTCATTCCATCTTGTTCAACTTGTCTCACTGAGAATAAATTATATTTTAAATCTGGTACATAATAAACTCTCTTAAAACGGCACTTGTTAAAAATCCCGTTTATTTTAATAAAGCCCGCTATTTCTCTGATATGTGTAGCTTGTATTGTGGTATTTCACTTGGCTACACATATACTTATTGGCGTTTGTAATTTTTCTAATTTAGAAAATATTCCTTTATCGCCTGACATATGAGAACTCGCTCCTGAGTCTATTATAAAAACTGCATTAGACTCGGGTCCAGGACCTGACCCTTGAGTAAAGAATGATGTTTCATTACCAACATTTGCAGATACGTTTTCATTACAACCTGAATCAGCATTATTACTTGACTCTCCTGATTCCTCTGTTACCTGAGCTGATGATCTACTAGGGTTACCTCTAAATCTTCCTCTTGAATTATTTTGAAAACCACCTCTTCCTCTTCTGTTTACAATCTGTGGACATTCAAACTTACGATGACCATATTGATAACATGAAAAACACTGATACTGCCCTCTAGCAGTGTGTTTGTTCCCTACAAATGCTGAATTCTCATTTGTATTTACACCTTCATAAATAATACTATTGCTCTTATATTTAATATAATGATCTAATAATCTACCCTTGACAAATTCTAATGTCAAAGTTTCTAAGGATACAGTCTCTAAAGCAGTTACCAATGGTTCATAACTACTAGGTAATGTAAGAAATAAATGACATACAACATCAGCCACTTCAAGTTTTGCTCCACTAGACCTTAATTCACCAATTAACTTATCAAAATTTCTTAAATGTGCTTCCATTTCATCTGACTCAGTATATTTCATTAATAGTAATTTCTTTCGTAACATCAATTGATTAGAAATACTTTGGCGCTGAAAAGCAGAATCTAAAGACAAAATTATCTGTTTAGGTGTCTTACAATGTCTCACATACTCGATATGACTGTCACTTATTCTATTAATCATAAAAGACTTACATTTCCATTCTAACTTCCTCAGTTCAACTTCTAACTGTTTTCGTAAAGTTTCTTCTTCTTCATTTGATCTTGGTTCATCGTATCCTTTTTCTAACAATATTTCTTGGACATCTTTAGTTAAAAATTTAACTAACTCTTGGTCTAAACTAACTTCAGTTCTGTATCTCCATACTCCATAATTCGTCCCATCCAAAATAAATAATTTCGAAATTTTATCTTCTTCTGGGCCCATAACCCGTTGTAATTAAAACTCTAATATTTCTATTGAAATCTAATTTAATAATGAAAATAATATTGATTACAAAATAAAATGAATTTGACAAATGTCATTTGATATATAAATATATATCAAGGTAAAGCTGTCTTACAATGAATATAATGTTTTTTCGCAAGAAGAAGGATATTTATAAACTTCCTCCAGCACCAGCTCCTTCTACATAGCAAGAAAATGCTACTTAAGATCAAATTTAGTTTTATTTTAAAGAGAAGTTTATATTTTCAGAGGGTAAATTTTTTTTTGTTCTACATTTTTTTTATATTTCAAAAATTTTGCTTAAGTTATATTTTTTATACTTGTCAAATACACAGTGTCATTCTATCAAATAATCTATATAAGAACTTATACTGCGTTAATTTTATCTTTGTTTTGTGTCTACATTCTATTCAAAAGTTTTATAATCTAATAATACCTCTAAAAATTGTAGTGATTTATTATTTTACTAGTTCTGTACTTCGAAAGCCAAGTATACTCTTATTTTCATTGTGCTGCCGTATGCCGATATACTACTTCATGAATAACTATGTTTCAGTTGTAATTAGCTATAACTATTATTCCATAAATATTAAAAAAGGTAATATTAAATATATTTTGATATTTTTTACTCATGGATAGTTTTATTGATTTAGACGAAGCATGCAACAGCATTAAAAACTTAGAGTATACAGATATTAATGAACTTAATAGAACTTTTTTAACTAATAAAAACAAACTATTTATTTTGCACCAAAATATTAGAAGCATTATGGCCAACTATGATAGTCTTTGTTTATTAATTTCCACACTAAAATACAAACCGTCAATAATAATAGCTACTGAAGCCTGGTTACGTAACATACCAAAAGAGCTAATTGAAATTCCTGGTTATACTTCATTTGTAACGACTAACAACTTTAATAGATCCAGTGGTATTGTCGTTTATATTAACTTAAATATAATAGATTTGGTTCAAATAGTGGAGCTTGTGATGACAGATGCCAACTGTTTGCGCATTTCTATAAATACTAACAAGTCTATTGAACTCTTTGCTCTCTACAGATCACCTAATGGAAGTTCTGATGTTTTTATTAATGAATTAAATAAGATCTTTAAAACTTTAAAAAGGAAAAACATCTTGTATATAGATATATTAGATAATATTCAAGGAATGAGCCAAACAGCCAATGACTACTGCAGTGATATGTGCGTAAATGGTCTACTGCCTCTTATCTCAAGCCCGACTAGAATTTTTAATTACTCTTCCACCCTATTAGATCATATATTTTGTTCTAACCAAATGATACCTGCTTCTACAGCAGCCACTTTCAATGCCAATATTACTGATCATTTATCAACAATGGTACAAATAGATAGAGATAACAATATCAAGAGGTATACTGCATTAAAACCATTAACTAAACTCGTTACTGACCATGATAAACTTAGCAAACTTCTCATTGTAGCTACATGGGATGAGATTATCGAATCCAATGATGCGAACCAAGCTACTGATCAGTTTTTAGAGAAAATGGCTGCTCTGATACAGGAATCATCTGAGACCAAAGTAATTAGACCAGGTTCAGGTAAATACAAAATATTGAAACCCTGGATATCATCAGGGATTATTAAATCTATAAGAAATAGAGATAATTTGAAAAATAATTTAAAAAAAACAGCCATTCAACGAAAAACTAAAACAGCAAATAAAAAGGTACTCTAATAAATTAAATATAATTAAAAATAATGCTAAAAATATGTATTTTGGTACAAAAATAAAAAATAGTTCAAACAATGTAAGAAAGATTTGGGATACAATAAATGAATCAATCAATAGAAGAAAAAATAAAAATGAAAATATTATCAATATAAAAATTGGTGGCATTGACATCAATGCCATTAACGATCCTAAAAAATGTGCTGACTCATTGGGTAAATACTTTTCTACAGTTGGAGAAAAGCTGGCTCAAAAAATTCAAAATTCTGACTATGAAGACAGTAGTGAAGTAGTTGTTGGTGAGAAATGGTCTGAGTGTGTATTTAAGGAGAGTGATGTGTTTGAAGCGGTATCGCAGCTAAGAGGTGGCAGTGGGCCGGGTTATGACGGTCTCGAGGCCCTCGTGATAAAAAATAATATTAAAGTGCTGATTAAACCTCTATGTCACATAGCTAAACTAAGTTTAAGTTCAGGCGTGTTTCCTGATGCTTTAAAAGTATCAGTAATTAAACCTGTCCATAAGGCAGGTAGTAAAAGTGATCCTTCAAATTATAGACCGATCTCAATGCTATCAAATGTCGCTAAAATAATTAAAAAAGTTGTTATTAAATATCTCTCTACTTACCTTAATGATACTAACAAACTTTACGTACACCAATTTGGATTTAAAAATAACTCTAGTACAGAAGACGCTATATCTGAACTTGTTACTACACTTATTGATAAATTAGACGATAGACTTAAACCTGTAATCATATTTTTAGATCTGGCGAGAGCATTTGATTCGATTAATCACAAGAGATTGGTCTATAAGTTGAAGTGTATCGGAGTAAATGGTACCATGTTAAAATGGTTCACTTCTTATCTAACTTTAAGACCTCAGAGGGTCAGGATAAATGGCGTCGTGGGCAAAGCACATACCTCAGAATATTCAATACCTCAGGGCACGGTACTAGGACCGATTCTGTTTAATATTTATATAAATGACCTGAAAGATTTAAGTTTAGATGGTAAAGTATTGTGCTTTGCCAATGACGCATGTATTTTGACTTGGTCTAATACTTGGGAAAATGCACTGCGTAAAGCTGAACACAATATGAATATATTATATAACTGGCTATGCATTAATAAACTTTCCCTTAATGTAGATAAGACTAAGCTAATGACTATCTCACTAAACTTATCCGGTCAACCTACAAATCGTGTTCACATCAGTCTCCATCAAGACCTCTGTAATGCCTCATACCCCGTACACTGTTTGTGTCCTAAAATTCACTCATGTGACACAGCGAAATATTTAGGCGTACTAGTAGATAAGACCCTGAGCTGGAAACCTCAAATCGATTTGCTGACAAAAAGACTTAAAAAAATGTTATTCGTATTTTTAAATGTTAGAGGATTTTTGAAACTCCTGTATTATGCACTATCTGAATCAGTATTGAGGTATGGAATCTTGGCCTGGGGCGCCGCTTCAAACGCAGCACTCCATTCTCTTAATATTGTACATAGAGCAATCCTTCGTATAATAGCGAGGAAAGACAGACTCTCAGACTCACAACAAATAATAAATATAGATAAATATAATAAATATAAATATAAATATAGTTTTGAATTTTTTAACATGATCATTTAACTAGATCTCAAACTAGTTTACACAGAAATCTACAAATACCCAAATATAACACCGCAGCAGCACAAAAACAGTGGGTTTTTACCTCCACTAGTATATTTAACTCCCTTCCTAACAACCTTAAAACCTTTTCCAGTATAGATGATCTAAAACAAAAATTAAAAACATATTTTTTGTCACTTCAATAGTATTAACTTTACTTTTATTATATTATATTTTTTAATTTATTTTAAGTGTATAAATATGTGAGTGCATGTTTGTAAGTATGTATGTATGTGTGCGTGGGTATGTATAAATATATATTATACGCAGTAAATTAGGTACTTTTGTAGATTAGGTGTCCCCTATTTTAAAGGCAAAAAAATAAAAATGGGACCAATGGGAACTAGGGGGTTAATAGGAGGGGAAAATACTCTACAAAATGGATGAATATAACTGTTCCATAAGTCACCATTTAGAGGTTAAATATATTTATGTATAAAAACAAGGGAATATACATTTTAATTAATTAATACAAACAAGTTCAGTCCATTTCACCAGCTTCCAGCTCTTCATTCCGTAGATGGAATAGGAGATCCTCTTGGAAATTGACGCCAAAGTTTTGAATGACGTGGATCAGTGGGTAGCATCTCCTAGCTACTGGTTTGATGAAATCTCTGTTCATTAACCTGAAAAGTCAAAAACAAAAATTTATAATAAAATAATATCATAAATTGTAATATCTTTTAAGATGAAAATGTATTATAAATTATTATAATACATTCTAATTATTTTGAATATATTTAGTTTATTATGATATATTCAAGATGCAGGAAAACGCCAAGTTCCATAAAAAGCATTTATCTTAGTACTAAACAATTTTTAACAAATGTCAAAAAACAGTGATACAAATATTTATAAATAGGCAAACTAAATTATAATCCAAATATTTCCAGATTTAATAGATTAGGAAAACTACTAAAATAAACTAATTATATTTAGTATATAACTAATAAAAGGGAAGGAAACACTTACATTGTAAGTGACACTTACCTATAGATTGAAGTTCCCGTCTGATTTATTGAGAGTATTCAAAAAGTGCGGTTCCTTTTAACTGATTCATTTTAATAAATCTATTTCAATAAATAAGAAAAAAAGAAAAACTTTGGAAAAATATTAATGAAAAGTGAAGTGACATGTAAAATAGAAATGTCAAAAAGCTGTATTGACATATTTATGTATTAATATAAATAAAGAACTTTCATAAAGTCATTGTAACGCTTAAAATTAGAGTACATGAAAGAGAAAGAAATATAATGATCGAGAACAGGATACCTCAGAGCTTTTTGTCTCTGTAATTATTTCCCTATGCTTAAGTTCACACAAATTGGCACTCAATTCGCTGTTCACTTAATCTTTATTAAAAAACTGCAACAGTCCCGAAGGTTCATGTAGCGACAATTTTCGATGCTGCTAAACCCAAGGAATATGACAAAACCCATTGATACACTTTCCGTGTTAAAAAATATCTATACCAGTTTATTAGAGAACAATTAAACTGAAGAAGGACCCCATAACCTTTTTTCCAGACTAGATGACACCTTTCAATCTATTATATTATTGAGGGGACACCTAAACTGGAAAAGGATCCCTATAGCCTCTTTTCCAGATTAGATGACACCTCTCAATGTATTATAACATTGAGGGGACACCTATACTGGAAAAGGATCCCTATAGCCTTTTTTCCAGATTAGATGACACCTTTCAATCTATTATAACATTGAGGGGACACCTATACTGGAAAAGGATCCCTATAGCCTCTTTTCCAGATTAGATGACACCTTTTAATCTATTATAACATTGAGGGGACACCTAAACTGGAAAAGGATCCCTATAGCCTCTTTTCCAGATTAGATGACACCTCGCACTGTATTATAACATTGAGGGGACACCTAAACTGGAAAAGGATCCCTATAGCCCCTTTTCCAGATTAGATGACACCTTTTAATCTATTATAACATTGAGGGGACACCTAGACTGAAAAAGGATTCTTTTGAAGGTTATTATATCCATTTTTCAGTGTATTATCCCCCACCCATAAACCCCCTGGTTCCCATCAGTCCCGAAAGATTGCAAATGAAAGAAAATGTATCCATTTTCCAGTGTATTATCCCCCACCCATAAACCCCCTGGTCCCCATCTGTCCCGTATGATTGCAAAATAATGGAAAATATATCCATTTTATAATTAATTAATGTTCAAAATGTAAATAAACACAAGTGACACCTAAACTATCTATTTACCATATGACACCAAAGCCAGTTTAGATGACCCCTAAGGGGACACCTAATCTGGAAGAGTGCCGTAAATTAAAGATTTAATCACGTTTATTTAATAATAATTAAATATTATCAAGACACTGTCTATAAGAACTAAATTATTTTTAAATAATATTGTATATGATGTCATAAATTATATAAATAATCAATGATACTCGCTCCCATGCCACACAACTTTGTTCTTATTATGGGAGCTACTCTTTATTATTTGTTTAATGTATTATTATTTTTTTCTAATTTAAGTTTATTTTTTATTTTGCTAAGTCTTTTTTATAATTTTGTATTTTATTTTCTAATAAAGAGATTTAAAAAAAAAATATTACTTTTATGGTTAAAAATTAATTTAAATATTTAAAGTTGTCTATAAGATTGATGAGCACGCTGTGTATTATAAAGCAATCCTTATTATAAGGACAGTCTCACTGTATTTATATTTATTTGTTGTAAATAAAGTGTTTCTCTCTTTTCTTTAACTAAATTATTATAACAATTATTTAACACAATTTAATACAAAATCATTAAATTATCACGTACATATTAAAGTACGAAAACACGATAAAGTGTTAAACTCACCAAATGTTATCAGGGTTGCCAATAAAATTAAGTAAAAAACCCTAAATCCAAAAAGGGGCATGCACAGTTATTCTAATTTTAGCTTTTTTTTATTTTTAAGCCAGCTATCAGCTGATGGGGCAGGTCTGAATTTGTTTACATGTGTCAGTATAGGAGTATCCCTACTTGCTTTATACTTGGCTTTAGTGTGAGCATAAGAAATATAGTATATTAGACCACACCTACTGGGGGGTTGTACTATGGTTATCCTTTGACGTCACCCAAGTACCTGTAGGTATTTTTTTCTTTCTGATGTTGAAAACAGCACTGTTTTTTCCATGTTGAAAGATATAGCGCCACGATTCACCTTGTGCCCCCGTTATCAATATTGTTATTAGTTTTAAATTGAGACGTCTTTTTATGTTTATAAAAAATTTAAACACGACTTTAAATTATATATGAACATTTTTAGTTTTTTATAAGATTATTTGTTTAGAAAATAAGATAAATGTAGCATTTTTTCCATTAAAAGGACAAATAAAAACACAATGAACATGCAAATTAACTTGCATTCCTGCAAGTCATGGTTATCATGATATCAGGTTTAGTTAAAAATAACAGCATTTATATTTTTATTATATTTTATAAAAAATTTTACATTTAAAATAATTAATACAATTTTTAACAAATCCCTTTAAATAATTAATCTTATAAATGAAGAAATACTTATTTTACATATGCTGTACAAGGTGAACTGACCTGCCTCTAGTGGAGAAACAGTCAACCTAAAAACTGGCCCATCTGAAACAGCTTATTCCAGGTGTGTTGGACCACTGTGTTCCACACAGTGCAACACATAGATCCTTAGCACTTATCTATTACTTGGTTCCCACACCGTGTTTGGTAGGGGGTTCAATCCAAACTGTTTACATGAAAGGTGTGAAACATGAAGTTTAACCCTCATCTAGAAACTTGTTGTATTCTTTCTATAGTGGGATAGAATCAACAAGTGACTTTACTCATGTATTTAGGGCTAACCATACGACTATGATGTCAAAGAGAGAACATTTTGGTTGCTATGGCTACTTTTAGCGACTATTGTAATTGTAGAGGAGGTTATGCTAGATGTTATGTTGCAGGTTATATTTCGTATGTTCACATAGTATTCTAAATCTGCTAATCGGTTGCTAATGGGGCTTCGGGCAGTTGTACGCACATAGTTTACAGGCAATACTTCCCTTACTGAGTATTCATGTCGGTACTTCCTGATAGCCAGGGCAGTTGTACGCACATAGTGTCATACAACTGCCCATAATTTTATTAATAAAATTATTATTATTGTTATTATAGCTTCAGTGTGTTTATGCTAGAGCATTAAAACATAACACAAAAATCAATCTTGAGGCCTGGTTGTGACCTCTTCCATTATTATGAACAAACTATAAAGAGTGTGACATGAACTTAAGTTCTGCTCTGATATGTAACAATTTGCTTGTTGTAGAGAATCACTTCCAAGAAGAGCGGTGTCAGAAATTCATTGAGTACCTGCGGGAGTGTTGTTTCGTCTGGGGTGACAAGTCTATTTCATGCTCTGGCATTGATACATCTAAACTTAAAGTAGGTTATAACCTTTGTCCACTTTTGAATTTGCTTTGATGTCAGAAGTATGCCAAAAATTTGTTTAAGAGGTCCCTAATCACAAATTATATATATATATATATATATATATATATATATATATATATATATATATATATATATATATATATATATATATGTATATATAATATATATATATTATATATATATATATATATATATATATATATATATATATATATATATGTATGTGTGTGTGTATACATACTATATATCTATTAGACTGAGTGTAATATTTAATGTAGAAATTTGAAATTACAAACAGATAACCTGATTTTATTAACACACAACAAAACAGTATTTTACTTAAAAAACTATTTTTGAAAATTGCAGTGTAGTCCGCCACACACTTGTGATGATACATTTCAAGAACGGGATAGTAAAAGAATAATTAATGTGGCGAAGTTTCAGCCAAGGTTCAGATTTTGACAGCTGTCACGGTTCAGATAATGACAGATCTTGACAGCTGTCAAGGTTCAGATATTGACAGCTGTCAGGTTGTTGGATTTGGTATAAATAATAAGTAGATCACTGCTCTCTTATGTACATTTATACAGTGCTTAATTATTAAGAAATCAAAATATTTTTTTTTAAATCTCTTTATTAGAAAATAAAATACAAAATTATAAAAAAAGACTTAGCAAAATTAAAAATAAACTTAAATTAGAAAAAAAATAATAATACATTAAACAAATAATAAAGAGTAGCTCCCATAATAAGAACAAAGTTGTGTGGCATGGGAGCGAGTATCATTGATTATTTATATAATTTATGACATCATATACAATATTGTTTAAAAATATTTTAGTTCTTTTAGACAGTGTCTTGATAATATTTAATTATTATTGAATAACCGTGATAAAATCTTTAATTTACTGCGTATAATATACATACCCACCCACACATACATACATACTTACAAACAAGCACTCGCATATTTAAACGCTTAAAATAATTCAAAAATAGAATATCATTAAAGTAAAGTTAATATTATTGAAGTGACAGAAAATATGTTTTTAATTTTTGTTTTAAGTTATCTATACTGGAAAATGTTTTCAGATTGTTAGAAAGGGAGTTAAAAACCCACTGTTTGTGTGCTGCTGCGGTGTTATATTTGGGTATTTGTAGATTTCTATGTAAACTAGTTTGAGATCTAGTTAAATGATCATGTTCAAAAAATTCAAAACTATTTAAATATTTAAAAAGTCGTATTACAGATATGTGCTGAAATAGTTGTTGTATATTCATAAATTAAAGCTGTTTAAGTATTTGTTGTGAGTCTGAGAGTCTGTCTTTCCTTGCTATTATACGAAGGATTGCTCTATGTACAATATTAAGAGAATGGAGTGCTGCGTTTGAAGCGGCGCCCCAGGCCAAGATTCCATACCTCAATACTGATTCAGATAGTGCATAATACAGGATTTTTATGTAATCTAGTTTCAAAAATCCTCTAACATTTAAAAATACGAATAACATTTTTTTTTATTCTTTTTGGAAGACTTAAAAAAATGTCTTGACTTAAAAAAATATAATGACTTAAAAAAATACAATAAAACAAAGTACATAATAAAGGTACTTACAATAAAATTAATTTTTAAGTGCTCAACTCAACTATCCTATTTACTATCCAGTTCTTGAAATGCATCATCATGAGTGTTAACAAGATGACCCCCTCCCCCTGACAAGACCAGACTCTAAAGATAGCTCAACTATCTGGTCATACCTGATTACTAGCCAAGTGCCTTTTAAGATGCTTGGTACACCAAGTTAATAGGAGGATGTGTTATGAAGAGGATAATATTGGAGGAGATATTATTGAGATGAGTTTATTTTGATTTGCAGAAGATAGATAATGTGGAAGGAGAGGCCACGACCAAGTAACTACGACAGGAAAATAGTCAAGGACCTGCCCTGGATCCAGCGCAACTCTCGAGTCTTTGTCATCGCCTCCACATCTCTTGCCATGCTGGTTCTCTTTAGTAAACCCATCTACGACATATGCTTTGCTCCATCCTATGATGTCCCCCCACTCGAATTCAAACCCAAGCAGAAAAATTAACTTCCTTCTCTTTTGATAGTTTTACCAAATATTGCATTTTTGGGATTTGTTACAATCTAATCCTTAAAACTTAATTAATCATCTAAATATTTTATATTGGTGACAAAACTGCAATCGTATAGATTAAGCTTTAAAATAATTGGAATTTAAACTAATTGAATCAATAGTCTTCGAAGATTTGTTTGAGCCGGATGGATTCGGTGAGAAAGGCAAAAGCTCGTTTGAGGTCCATTCCGGAATTATTAGCTGCTTGCAGCTCTGAGGGGACTCGATATGCCGACTGTGTCATGAAGTCACAAGACTTGAAGAAAGGCGAGTGTCAGAAAGAGTTTGAAAACTTCATCAAATGTATGAAAGAAACAGCGGCTAAAAAGAAAATCAAATTATGAAGAAGATAAAGGAGCTGATGGCTCGTGTCGAGTTGCATCAGCATCTAGTCTTAGGTTTTATTATTAGATTTTTATTGATAGTTTATGGTGTGGTGCAAGATGAATTACTTAACGTACCGTTTACAGACGTAGACTACCGGGTTTTCATGGATGCGGGAAGGTATGTTGTGTCAGGTTTGTCTCCGTACAGGCGCCATACGTTCAGGTACAGTCCTCTCATAGCGTACCTAGCCGTACCCAACCACTTCCTTCATCCCACATTCGGTAAAATCATTTTTTCTTTGATTGATATCTTAGCAACCGTGTTAATTTACAAACTACTTGAAATACAAACTTTAGATAAATTAAAAAGAACTTATTATTGTTTGTTTTGGCTCTACAACCCTCTGTCTATTGTTATTAGTGCTCGTGGTAATTCCGATTCATTAAGTGCTTTTTTAGTTCTTCTTACTCTGTACTTTTACAAGAAAAAATGTCTGACAACTTGTGGTTTAATCCACGGACTATCTGTTCACCTGAGAATTTATCCTGTTATCTACACGTTGCCGTTTTATCTGAGTTTAAAAACAAATAAGGGGTTGCTGGATCTACTCCATCTCTGCGGGCACCGGCTCAAGTTTGTCCTTAGTTTTGCTTTGTCTTTTTCATTCTGGACTCTGATTTTTTATTATTTGTATGGAGATGAGTTTTTGAATGAGAGTCTATTATACCACTTGCGAAGAGTGGATATCCGTCATAATTACTCTGTTTATTTTTACTTGCAGTATTTGAATTTTGAGTTGAATTTAAATGTATTTAATAAGGTTTGTATGCTGTGTCCGTTGTTAGTTTCACTTGTTTCTATTGCACTGGTTTGTAACAGCGACAGTGGTTTGGACTTTAGTCTGTTTGCCATGAGTTTCACCTTTGTGAGTTACAACTCTGTGCTGACATGCCAGTATTTCGTGTGGTACCTATGTCTTCTACCGATAGTACTGCCCTACACCAATGTGCCGCTCCGCCAGACCCTAGTACTCACTTGCATGTGGCTTGTCGCCCAGATTACTTGGCTTCTCCCTGCCTATCTCCTAGAATTTCACTTTAAAAACACTTTCCTCTTTATTTGGGTACAAGGCCTCGTGTTCTTCATCAGCAACATCCTGCTCCTCAGTGCTCTTATCAAAGGGTTTTCTAGTAAAATGAAATCTTGTTAGTTTTGTATAATGGAGAACCCAGTGATCACTGATGGAACATCATCACAAGGAATGTGATGAGCGTTCCTCTTTAGTTTTACATTAACAGATGGTTCACAAATACTCAATTGACAAGTTTGTGTTTGCTTCCAATAGAATGCCCTTGTGCTCTTTTATTTTACAATAGTGTGTGGGGGGGGGGGGTGGTATATACAGTCAGGGAAGACTGTTGTACTTTGCGTAGAGTTTACCTGGAAACAATAGAAATAACTTTTCTAGTTTTCTTTGTCATAGAGATTCTTTTCAATTTAAAGAAAAACAGCTTCAGTGTGTTTTCAATAACGTGACAGAAAACACTCATTTTTCATAATCCCAAATGAATCGTCCCAAATTTCACCTCATCACCTCATTTTGTACAAAATTCAGCAGGTGAGGCAACACTATAGTTTTTCAATAATAAACTTGCATATGTGAATCACTTTTAGTCTCGATGAGCTTTACAAGTCCTCTGAAGATAGTTTATATAATAGTTGAAATGTACTGAATACTAATACTAATCGTACTAAAATTAATTCTAGTTAAAATAAGAAAATTAATTTGTTTTGAATTAGTGATGATGTAGTGTGCAATTTGTTGATATTGTAAATAAATGCTTGATATCAGTAACTACATTGTTTATGGTTTTTACTTCCTTCTTTACTGTAATGGGAGGGGACAAATTGAAATCCGTTTAGTGGTCAATAACCACCTTTGTTAGCCAAAAATAACCACTTTTGACAGAAAATAAACGTCACAGGTTACTGATGTACCTAAGAATCAAAGTAAAACAAGTTTAAAATGCTTAGTATTGGTTACTGATAGTACTCGTTTTATTCCTTTAAAACATCATTTTATATTTTGCTACAATTTGAATGCTAAGACACTCTTTTACATAACAATTTTAAAAACTACAAACCTAAAAGGGAACATTGTGTAGTTTAATTTGTATTTTATGTATTAAAATAATTCTGGCGCGGTGATCCGCTGTCGAGCCAATTTCGTGTGGAATGAGTGTTTCCGTACTTAACAACCCATTTCTTGCTTAAGGTTCCGGTTCATGCTTTAGAACCTAAGCAGTTACTCAATTGTCAAGCACTGCTCATAACTCTTTTTGTCTGTATTTTCCAAAGGAAATGCGCATAATTATCCAGTTGGTTGTACAAAACTATGCCTCTAAAATTAGAAGTACGCACTATTATTTGCACTAGTTTAAAGCTTAGTTACTTATATTTAAGCTTAGTCAGTTATCTTTAAAGGTTTTAGCGCATTTCCTGTGGAAAATACAGACAAAATGAGTTACGAGCAGTGCTTGACAATTGAGTAACTGCTTAGGTTCTAAACTTCTGCTTAGGTTTCAGAACTTCAATAGCCTACAGGACAAGAGCCACACCTACAACACCAGACACTACAACAAACTGGACTACCCTGCCCATCATCTCATGCTGACTAAGCGTTCACCACTCTACATGTCTCATAAATGTTATAACCACCTTCCAGAATCCATCACTCAACTTCCACATCAAAAATTTCAAGTAGTAGTTAAAAATTTTCTTCTAGGAAAAGCCTTTTATTCTGTTGACGAATATCTTCTATCAAAGATATGATTTGGTTTAATTTAATTTAATTTAGTTTTAGTTAGTTTAAAGATTTTTTGACGTCACTAGATAATGTACAGACATTGTAATGGTGGGAATAAGAATTATTATTATTATTATTATTAAAGCATGAACCGGAACCACGCAATGGGCATAGTTCTTGCATAAGTAAGAAATGAGTTGTTCAGCACGGAAACACGCATTCTAAATAAAATTTGCCCGACCGCGGACCACCGGGCCAGAATTATTTATTTAGTAGTTGTAAACTTATATAACGTAAAAAGCACGGAAACACGCATCCAAAGGAAATTCGCCTGACATGCGGGCCACCACGCCAGAATTATTTTCTAGTTGTAAAGGTAAAAAAACGATAAAAAATGATTGTCCCTACTAGGATTTGAACCCAGGATATATATAATATATATATATATATATATATATATATATATATATATATATATTATATATAAGTTAAATATGTGCATGCAATTCTTAAAGCCCTACTGGGCAACCACAGTCCATGACTGATTTGCATGTTATAATTATGTTACATTATTATGTATTGTATTAATCTCTAAAAAAAAGCAATAAATGGTTATTCTATTCTATTCTATATATATATATATATATATATATATATATATATATATATATATATAATATTATATATATATATATATATATATATATATATATATGTATTATATATATATAATATATATATATATATATATATTATATATATAATATATATATATATATATATATATATATATATATAATATATATATTATATATATATATATATATATATATATATATAATATATATATATATATATATAATATATATATAATATGTATATGTATATATATATGTAATATATATATATATATATGTATATATATATATATATATATATATGTAATATATATATATATATATATATATATATATATATATATATATATATATATATATATATATATATACATATACATACATATATATATATATATATATATATATATATATATATATATATAAAGTTTCGCGAAACGTATTTTTTTGTCATTAGGGACCTCTGAAACGGATTTGTGTCGTGGTCCGAGGTTCGAATTCCGCCATGATCTTATTAGCCGAATTTCCAAAGGAAATTCGCTAAAAAGGGAAATATAGATTTATTTATTTACTTTCCCGTTTTATTAAAATATCTCAGTTAGTGTTGCTTAAATGAAAGTTTACAATACTACCATTTTTGTTCCACTAGTTAATACCTTTAAAACAATTTATCATTTATCCAGATTGAACAACTTTCAATTTTTTCCAAATTTGGGTGAATTTTGAAAAAATTTATAAACAATTTTATGCAGAATACTTTTTTGGAAAAGTCAAAATGAAGTCTACATTACTCTTTGTCCATGTTTTAAAAATTGCAGTTTTTGAGTCTACCATTAAAAATAAAAAATATGAAAAATCTTAGTTTAAAAACATGCAGGAGCTTTTATTAAGAATGAATTTTTTTTTGTAAAATGAAATTTTTTGTCATTTACACGTATAGGCAACCCCATCCGGGGACACACTGTATGTTTATAGATAAAATACATATTTTACAGGAATCTTCCCAGAAAAATTTAAAATGGCAATCACAATACCTAATTTTAAATCAAAAGATATCTCAAATTATCGCCCTATTTCCCTCCTAAACAACATCTACAAAATAGTAGAAAATGCATCCACAGTAGGCTCTATAACAACCTAAGTAAAACTAAAATTCCACACAAACACCAGTATGGCTTAAAAAATTGAGTTTTTACAGAAGACGTCTTGGAATACTTTCTCTCAAATATTATTTATTAACAGCCTAGTTAGCAAAAAAAGTCAAGATTATAAGGGCTGTGTCATCAGCATAGCAGCAGGTTATGCAATTTAAATTAAAATTTTGTAGATCATTGAGATAAACTAGAAATAACAATGGTCCTAGAGAAGATCCTTGTGGTATGCTATATGGTTTGATGTTGGCTGCAAGTATCTATAAACCAAAAACATTTAGTCTACCAATGAGATAACTAGACAAGACAAGGTCGAGAGATTTGTTTTTAAACCCATATGCATTTAATTTAAGAAGAAGTAATGTACGTCAAGACATAAGGTCACAAGACATAAGAAAAAGGCCTTAGTAATGTCAAGAAAAATAACTAAAAATTCTTGGTCTGATTCCTATAATTATCTAATTCTCTTTTATTTCATTTTTTGTATAAATTAAGAAATAAAAACAACAATTAAAACTATTTACAATAAATTTAATTTATTCATACATTTAAAAATATATTTTTATTATCACAAGTGAGAACATTAAAATAAATATTATAAAACAATGAATTAACTTAGAAATGTTAAAGAGGAGGGGGGAGTCTTACTTGACATAGGAACACCTGTTGAAATGTAACAAAACATGAGCCTGACAATATTACAGATAAAGGGAAAGACAAGCAGCAGGGTCTCTGAGGTTTATGTTTCATCTCACGTGTCTTTATCCCCCCTCTCCTTCCAAATGATTTAATACAAAAATAATAACAACAACGTGTTAATTTATTATTATGAATAAATACATATTTCAAAAGTGGTTGCTATGAATAGAAACTCCTGAGCTGAGAGATTTCCACACCACGACAGTCTGCAGCTGAGAGGTTTCTACAACATGACAGTCTGTTATTATTTGTTTTTTCTTGTTTTTTTATTTCATTTAAATAGTTCATACAAATATATTCATTAAAGGTTTGACTAAGGTTGATAAAGGCCATAGAATAATTGCTCCAACATTTATGCAAACTTGTTATAAATTATAGGCAAACCTATTTGGCTATGTAAGGGTGATGTCACAGGGGTAGGTTATTTTGTGGTAATATATAACCTTGTAGTATATATAAAATTGGTTTTTCCGACATCCACAGTGTAAAATAAGATCTGTATAAGTCATAAATCAAAAATTAGGCATTGATTTTGTGACATTAAGTTCAAATTTATATATTGTGATATGTAATCTAGCTTGGAAGATGTTAAGATTACTGTTTATTTATAAAATACTATTAAAACTATTGGAGATATGAGCAGCATGGTATTGGAGACCCTGGCAGCATGATATTGGCGACCCAAGTTTTGCTATAATTGACTTTAAGTTAATTCTTTAGTTATTAAAGAAATTTTTCAACATCTCCATGATTTAATCAGTAAAAAGTTGATGAATTGTTTGAACTGAAGTAGCACCTATATTGCTGGTGACAAATATTAATTGAGTCAACCTAAAAAGTTGAAAAAACTGATTTTCCCAAGTAAAAATTTCCACCATAAAGTGGTGTCACAATTGGTTGTGACACCACTAACAAAAGTTAGTGGTGTCATAGTGACACCACTAACTTAAATCTATGTAGTTTAACAATTGGTTCTGTTAAAATATAAAAACTAAAATAAAGAAATTAGATTAATAAATTAGTTTAAAGAAATAATTAACAGGGACTTTTGTATTGACTTGTATGACTTTTGTATCAGAGATGGATTTTCAAGTGCCTTATTGCTCACCATACTCTTTGTTCAAATTATGAAATTATTACGTCAAATTTGAGCAAATAGTTGATATTTAATCTGTACCATCTTTAATAAAAGAAAGAATCATATATCTCTTGTGGTGGTGATCACAATGCCTGAAATAGGTTTTGCTAGTCTCAACAGAAAGCTGATATAGGTACGTAATTAATTTAAACAAAAATAATTTAAAACTAGTAATTGACCCAGTGATTTTTTTATTTTTACAAAAAATAATGCAGATTAAGAAAATAATAAATATTTACTCAAATTCTAAGCAATAATTTTATAATTTGAACAAAAAGCAAGGTTTACAAACCTTGAATTCACTGAAATTTAAATGGCTCTGCCTGAAACAATTTAGATCCATTAAAAAAACCACATTTTCAAAGAAAGCAACTCAATTAAATAATAACTTGAACAAAAATGGAAATATATTGTAAATTATTATTTATTTTGTTCAGCTAGGAAGGTTTAACCCAGCAAGGTTAGATAACCCAGCAAGGTTATTCACACTTTTTACCTTTTTTTGTTTTCGCTTGCATCTAATGCTGAGTTTACTCTACTTTACCTTAGATTACTCCAAAATTAAAATTTGAGAGTAAAGAAGAACAGTGCTGAGTAGTTTAGTGTACTCTAGTTCTAGTTCTGTGCTGAACAAACCTTTAGTGTTTGCTCTAAGAATTCAAAACTGGGATTCCACCCTAATCATCCAGGCACTGCACTCTTCCAGATTAGGTGTCCCCTTAGGGGTCATCTAAACTAGCTTGGGTGTCATATGGTAAATATATAGTTTAGGTGTCACTTGTGTTTATTTACTTTTTGAACATTAATTAAGTATAAAATGGATATATTTTCCTTTCATTTGCAATCATACGGGACAGATGGGAACCAGGGGGTTTATAGGTGGGAGATAATACCCTGGGAAAAGGATACATTTTCCTTTCATTTGCTATCTTTTGGGACTGATGGGAACTAGGGGGTTTATGGGTGAGGGATAATACACTGAAAAATGGATATATTAACCTTCAAAAGAATCCTTTTCCAGTTTAGGTGACCCCACAATGTTTCAATACCTTAAAAGGTGTCATCTAATCTGGAAAAGTGGCTATAGGGAAAAGTACCATCCATTTGTGTTGTTTTAAGGCATTTTGAGTTTTACAAAGTCGAGTGTGATATCGCAGCCCCTGGTCCAGGTGATTTTACACTAGAGTGTAAAATCAACTGTATAACCCCAGTTATGTAATAGCTTTTTACGCAAATCATTACTTTTGTAAATATTATAATTTTTTTAATTGCTAATAAAAATTTATAAAATTAATACGTTTATTTTTTTCTGTGAAATACATTTTTTCATACTTGATTAACCTAACAAAACAAAAAAACCATAGGTTAATATTTATGCATCTTCCTTATTGTTCAATACTACATATATCTTGTATATATGTATACATCTATACGACCTCAAAGAGGACATAGTAATGAATGAAACTTTGCTAGATATATGGCATTGCCATGTAACAACTAATACTTACAAAACAACAAATAATAAGAAGCAACAACAACGTGGCCACAAAAGTCTTTATTATATCCAGCAGTCACCCACCCAGGCACTGACCTCGCTAGATGCTTGCTTTATAATTGTAATGTAACAAAATAGCTGTGATGCAATGACACTTAGAATACTAATTTATTAAATAAAAGGATTCAGTTCTGCCAAATTTCAACTCAATTGCATTATGTTTGGATTTTTAACAATGAAAGGAACCTATACAAGTCTTAAAATAAAAAGTTAACTAATGCTGATAATGAGATGAAACTTAGCACTTAAAACTTAATATGCTGGTCAAATTTCTAAATATCCAAACCTATTTCTGTGTTTTTGCTGGGTCAAGTTTTAATTCTTCTCTATAAATACAGTGGGAGCTTGGAAGATAACAGACACTCTTACATAAATACAGAAAACTTAGTAAAGACCACTAAGAAGTTGTTAAAATTCAAGTGAAATGCTGGTTTCATACTTTTAGAGCAAACACATAGCTTTCCTATATATCCATGCTATGAATAAGAAAAAGTAATAATATTGAAACAGCTCTGATTCTCATATATAGAGAGATGAGGTTTCAAAAGCTTCACGGGGGTAGCCCAGCCCCTACCCTAGATTGCATTGAGAAACCTCCAAATCAAAGCTCCTGCTAACCTTGATTATACATTACATCATCTATGCCTCGTGATGTTTACCAACACAAGCAAGCATAAAGTAAAGCAATTTGAGGTTTCACTGACGATTCACACGTTACACCATCTAGACTGACTAGTAGACAAGCATTCAGTATCAGACATGTCAGTCACTCCCAAGTCTAATTGCTTTTCATTCTTAAGTTTTGTTAAAGATAAAACAATTTCATGTGTTTATCTTATGGTGAGCTCAAGTTGAGGAGAGTTAATCGATGACGAGCCACTTCTCATTGATCTGCTCCATCTGTTTGCTGGCTATAGGGTTCCTCAATCTGAGTTTGACCTCAATCTTCCCTCCCATTGGTCGTCTTCCGTCCAATACCTGCAAGTCATCAAGATAACACAGATAGTATGAGTCAGAGTGGTAGTGAGTTAATCAATGATGAACCACTTCTCATTAATCAGTTTGCAAGCTAACAGACTAACAGACTGTTTATGCTAATAGACTTATGACCCCCTGTCATAAGTCTATTTGCAAGCTAAGGGGTCATAAGTCTGTTTGAAGTCTATCTTGCCTGAAATAGCCAGACTGGAGGCAAGATAATCCCTCGTAGTCCTAGTAATGTGTTGCATCAAAGAAAGTTAAAAAAACAACAGACTTGTTTCACTCGTTAGATAGGATAGATAAATAACTTAATAACTAAATAGCTTTTGGTGTTTTGTTTGGCTTTAATTAAATAAGCAAATAATAGTATATTATGCTACTAGGCAGCAAAATAGAATTCTGCAGACGAGTTTTATAAATTAGCCGCCGAGCCGAAGGCGAGGGTAGGCTATGGCAATTTCCAGCTGAGGCGTAAGCCAAGTCTGGTAATTAACCCACTTGATGACGACATAAAGCCAAGTATGGCAAATGACAATTTGCCTGCAGAGGCGGGGCCGATACAAGTAATCACTAATACGAGTCTGCAATTTTCCCTTTGCTGCATAGTAGCATCACTGAGTAGCATATACAATTTATCTACCAACGGCTGGAAAATAAACATAACAATAGTATTATTTAAAATTTTATGCTTAGTAAAAGCAAAAAAATAAGATGATTGGCTTACGCCAATCAATTATTAAATTAAGAAAGAAACAAACTTATAAAAGAAATAAATAAACATATTAAGACTAATAGCTGGAGTCAGCCACAGAAGAAAGTGTAAACCATTCTCTAAGAATCTCAGCATAATGTTTTATTTCCAACACTTACAAACAATTCACAACAATATATAAATAAATAACTTCTTATTATATGCATTGATCATGACACTTCTTTAGATTAGATGACCCTTTCCATTAAAATAATGACCAGTGTAAATTTGTATATTTATGTAAGCCTGATAAATGTTAAAAATCATGCCATGTATGAGAAACCCCAACACGACCACCAAACTAGAAGCAAAAACCTATTACTAGAACTCTGACTGTATAAAGCCTGAGTTGGAGTCGGAGTTCTTGGAATCAAACTGTTGAGAAACAACAGTTTTCTCAACTGTGAGTTGAGAAAACAATTCTCAACTCACATAAAAGAATTCTTGTTGGAGAACCCGTTCTATACATTAGAGGATTTTTTTTAATCTAAAGTTGTTTAATTTTGTAATTATTTTGATGTATCCTAATGCTAGTTTTTTTTTGTAATCTGCCTTTTAGCAAATTTCCTTTGGAAAAAATTCGCTAATGGGATAGGCGTCATGGCGGAATTCGAACCTCGGACCACGACACAAATCCGTTTCAGAGGTGCCTAATGACAAAAAAATACGTTTCGCTAGACTTATATATATATATATATATATATATATATATATATATATATATATATATATATATATATATAATATATATATATATATATATATATATATATATACTTAATTATAAAGAAAGATATAGAAACATTAAGAAAACTTACAATAAAAACGTAACGTTTCGAACTGTTAAAGTTCTTCCACAGATGAAGAGAGACTATATATATATATATATACATATATATATACATATATATATACATATATATATATATATTATATATATATATATATATATATATATTATATATATATATATATATATATATATATATATATATATATATATATATATATATATATATATATATATATATATATATATATATATATATATATATATATATATATATATATATATAGCTCAGGTTTGAAGAAAAAACCTCGGCTGATTTAATCTTTTGCTCCTAAGAGTTTCTTATGAGACAAGCATATGACTACTGGCAGGATCAACCAGATAAGTGTGGGTCTTGCAGGGAACCCCGGGCACGCGAGAGGCGAGCCAAGGGCAACCCTAAGTCCCGTGACGGCCCCCGTGGTAACCCCCGGGGGAGTGACCAAGACCACCGGGGTGGACCGGGGCACCCCCGTCGGGACGCGGACGGACAACAGCGGCCCAGCCTAGGTAGGAGGACGGAGTTGCGTGAACCCCAGACCCCTACCTCGTCAAATATATAAGTCAGTTCTGCTTTTGCGACCGCGGTAGCGCGAACGCTGCCACGGCCCGGACAGCACTGGAGTGAGATGAGGCGCTCAGGACCTGACTCCCTGTCACCCTCACACTGCCTCCTCGCCTGTGACGAGTGACAGAGCCGAGGGCACGGGCGGTCTAGAGACGCCTGCGACCCACTAACTCCGGCCCAGCCCAGTCGTTGCACAAGGGTCGAAACCCTCGCGTCGTCATGAGTGCGGCTCTCAGAGCCTTTATTGCTACAGGTTTTAAACAGTGTGAGCAACCAAGTAGCGAGCCCTTCAAAGAGAGCAACGCTAACTTGGCTGCGTACTGGTCGCCACATGAGAGACACACGTCGGCACATGAAGGGCAAAGTAGTCGAAGACTCCCGTGAGGAAGTCAACCTCCGGGAAGGGATTCAAGACGGACTGTGCCTCGGCAGTTCTCCGGTTGTGACTGGAGTTGAAGCAGAGTACTCATCTCGACCTTCCAAGGAGCCAGGACGTGTTTGCCCGGCACCGAAGAGTACTCACAGCTAAGCTGTGACAGTACTACACATACCGACGGCACTTGCGACATAACTTCGAACTTTGTTAACTTCGACATAACTTGTTAAATTTGGCTTAAGATGAAGCCTTCGTTGCTGCCAACTCTATATCGTAATTTCCCGTAAAGTAATTGCAGGCGATGCGCCCTCTCTGGCAGCCAACATATTTTTGGAGGAGGAGGTGGAGAAGGAGGGGGAGGAGGATGAGAGGGTGGTGGTGGAGGTGGTGGAGATGGAGGTGGTGAAGGTGGTGGAGGAGGTTGAGGTGGTGGTGGAGGAGGTGGTGGAGAAGGAGGTGGTGGAGGTGGTGGTGGAGGAGGTGGAGAAGGAGGTTGAGAGGGTGGTGGTGGAGGAGGTTGAGAGGGTGGTGGTGGAGGAGGAGGAGGTGGTGGAGGAGGTTCTCGGACGCTCCTTTTCCCCCTACTTCTAAGATATATTGGCCGTGCATAGTAAGTATGTTATGCTTTTTAAAACTGCCACAACAGGAGTCTCGGTACTTTAACCCAGCTACTAGTCGTAATGCTCTTTTCTGCAGGAGAAGAATCTTTTCCACAGCACTTGAAGCACCCCAGAAAAGAAAAGGACCTAAAATACTGCCTGTAGTTTTCCACTTAGCATTTTTCTCCTTTTTTATAAACCGGAACAACTCTGACAGTTTTGAAGCTTAAAGGAAAAACTCCCTGCTCAAAAGATGTATTGATGCACAAAGAGAGAGGCTGAGATATTAAAGAAGAAAGGTTTTTTATCATATTAATGGGGATTCCATCATCTCCAACTGAAGGGCTATTATTCATTAAACATATTATTTTTGCCACCTCGAACTCATTAGTTGGTGCAATAAAGAAACTTTTTTCACGAAAAAGATTAGGAAACACACTATGAGAAGAAGAATTTATAGAGTTACCAGCTGAGTCAATAAATAAAGAGTTGAACTGGTTTGCAAGAGCTACAGGATCACTAATATGCTGAAAGTTGTCCAACACTGATTCTTGTTTATTTACTTACTTACTTACTTACTTCGATGAGCAGTAGTTAAGCCTAATGGCATATTACTTTGCCAGAAAAAAAATAATGTCTATGGAAGAGATGAGTTAAGGTATTCCTCGATAGTATATGGAGTAAGGTTGACAAGAAATTCCTTCAGTGCTGACTTCATGGACTTGTGATCTAGAGACGTCATGTGTCGTGGCAGAGCATTGTAGAGTTTAATTCCAAGGATAGCAGGATCCTTCTTAGTTTTCTCTAATCTTCTGAAGGGAATGGCGATTTTTTGACAATTTCTAGTGCCATAATGGTGTATATCTGAATTTTTAGTTTTTTCGGATGAGTGAACAGCAAGAATGTTGAATAATATGAAATGAGCAACCACTGTTAAGATTTTGTATTCTTTAAAAATAGGTTTGCATGATTTAAGCGGATGTGTCTTAGTAATGATTCTAAGAGCACGTTTTTGTAGTACGAGCACTTTTCCTAGATGTGCTAAGGTGCCCCAAACCTCAATACAGTAAGTGAGTTTAGAGTGAATGTTAGCGTAATACAGCTGAATTAACTGGGTAACTGATAAGTACCTACGTAGGATTCTAAGTGGATATAGCTTTTTGGAAGTACTTTTACACAGGTGTTCTATATGAGCAGCCCAGCTGAGTTTGGAATCCAGAGTAACGCCAAGAAGTTTAACAGAGGTTGACTCCGATTTATTACTCAAAGAAAAATAACATGTTTGGTTCTTTGAGTTGTTGAGTACAAGATGATTTGCAGAGAACCAGTCTGCGCCCATCCCTGGGCTTCCTCAAGGGAATCACTTGTCTCTTTTATGTTTTCCTTTGGTAATAATCGTAGAATCGTCTGCAAACATTTTAACTTTTTGAGGTTTTTGATCAGGAAAGACTAGCGGAAGGTCATTAATGTATATAAGAAAGAGCAAAGGTCCAAGTTTTGAGCCTTGAGGCACTCCGAAGAAAACTTTTCCTAACTCAGACAGACCATCTGGACCCTTCACTACTTGCATTCTGTCCAGGAGATAAGATCTAATCAAATCACAAGCTGATTGGCTGAGGCCATAATATGCAAGCTTCTTTATTAGTAATTCCAGGTCAACACAGTCGAAAGCTTTAGAAAGATCACAAAGTAGAGCTGCGCAGCATTCCCCGTTCTCAAACGCTTCGTATATAGTTTGAACTAAGTCAGAAAGTAATGATGAAGTACATTTTCCTGCCCTAAAACCATACTGGTGAAAAGACAATAACTTGTTTGATTCAAAGTAACATGTAAGTTGGCGCTTTATAACTTCTTCAAATATCTTGCTTATAACTGGTATGATCGAAATAGGCCTGTAGTTTTCCATGTTATTCACGTCACCTTTTTTAAACAATGGCTTAACCAATGAAATTTTAAGTTGTTCTGGAAACAAACCAGCCATAATGCATTTGTTGATAACCTGTGTTAATAGTTCGAATAAAAGATCAATATTGTTTTTAAGGTGAAGTGGTCAATTCCATAAAAGTCTCGAGATTTTGAGTTACTTAAAGAAGTAATGATATTTTTGATTTCTGTACAGCTAACAGAGGAAAAGGAAAAGGAACTGTTAACTTTTGGTAAAGAAGATAAAGTATCTGTTGAAGTTAGAGGTAATGAGGAAGTTATATGCTCGGCAACAGAACGGAAATAATCATTAAACTCGGTACTGGAAATATTCTTAGGCCAATGATCTGGAGGCATCACTTTTGTTTCTTTTTTAACCACATCCCACATAGCTTTTTGCTTATTGGTTGAATTGGAATGTATGCGGATATATTACTCGCTTTAAACATAGTGAGAGTTTCTTTGAAGATTTTCCTCTTTTCTTTGATGAGTCCCGCTAAATAGTCAGAGTTAAGCTCCTTGTTAAGGTCAGAAAGAGTTATGATTTCTTCTCGTTTGTTAATAATATCTTGATTGTAAGTACAGGGCTTTTTTTTAGTAAGAGTACGTTTGTTAACATAAGGACAAGCAACATCAAGGCAAAACATAAGTTTACTCCAGAAATTGGTAAATTCGATATTGATATTATTGAGATTATCCTCACACCAGTTAACTTGAGAAATTCTATATTTCAGTTCATGAAGAGAATCTTCAGTAATTATTCTTTTCCTGGCAGTCTGTGTTCTAGTTAGATCATTAGATTTATTGAAATAAGGATTGAAATTACCCATGAGAGTATGATGATCAGAAAACCAGTTAGATTCAATCAATACAGAGGCATCAATGTTTGAGAAAATATTGTCAATGCACGTTTTGCCGACCATTCTAGTCGTTTCTTTGATGGAAGGATGTAAACCAAAGCTCACAAAGATGTCTTCACATTCTGAATGCTCTAAAAAATTGATGTTAAAATCTCCACAGATTATAACTTGAGACACTCCACTTTTAAATATCTTTTCAAGGAAACAATCAAGAAGTTCAAGAAACAAATCTAATTTAGAAGAAGGGTTACGGTACAGAGAAACAACTAAAGTATTGGCATCACAGAGTTCAACAACACTAAGCTCAAACACACTGTTAGCAGCTAAAGACGACAATAAATAAAGAGTTGAACTGGTTTGCAAGAGCTACAGGATCACTAATATGCTGAAAGTTGTCCAACACTGATTCTTGTTTATTTACATTTTGCTTTTGGCTGGCCAAGTTCCAGAGAGGCTTAGAGTTTTTGCAGCTTGTAACTAGAGAAGAATAGTAATTTTGTTTTTTAAAATGAAGCAATTTCTTATGACAGTGGAGATGTTTCTTGTACGAGTCTTTATATGAAGAGTCAAATTTACTAAGATCTAGGAGGAGGTTTAGAGTTTCTCTTGATTGGAGTACATCTTTATCTTTCCCAAGAACGTGCTGGCAATGAGAGAGACGCCTTAGCCTTGTCCTTTTTTAGGAGGGAAATGTAGTGATTTAGAATAGTCATGAAGGCCTTAAACTTTTCATCAGCACACTTATTTGTGTTCAAGAGGTCCCAGTTGTAATTTCGGAGATCTTTCTTGATACCTATAAGACCCATTTCATTTTTAAAGACCCATTTCATATTTTGATGACTAATTTTGCAGCTTAAAAACAGTTCAGTTAAGACTAATTTTGTAGCTTGAAAACAGATCTGTAATGACTAATTTTGCAGCTTAAAACAGTTCAGTAATAACTATTTTTGCAGCTTGAAAACAGTTCAGTAATGACAAATTTTGCAGCTTAAAAACAGTTCAGTTAAGAATAATTTTGTAGCTTGAAAACAGATCTATAATGACTAATTTTGCAGCTTGAAACAGTTCAGTAATGACTAATTTTGCAGCTAAAAAACAGTTCAGTTTTTAAGTAGCAAGTAGATAAAAAGTAGGCTCATTAAGGCTTACTTCTCTTGCAATTATTTCAATCCCAAGGTTGCTAAAATATAAAATTAAGTTCATTAAAAAGGGCTTGCTAGGTTGCTATAAATGTACCTGAATATAAAAAAAGAGACTTGCTTCGCTTGCTAGAATGCTATAAATATGAATGAAAATATATGGTTCTAAAATAACAAAGGCTCGCTTTGCTCACTAAAGGCAAATAAGGCTTGCTTCGTTTGCAAGATTGCGAAAATATAAGCTCGTCAGATTGCAATGCAAATACATGCTCATTATGAAAATGGCAAGTTATTTTGGCTTTTTTTTTTATACACGTGTAATATGCTTTAATATTTTCCTCTTCAAGAGCTTTCAAACGATATAAGACTTAATTTTTCACACAAAATTAATTTTTAAGGGGTCTGCCATTTCAAAAACAATTTTTTCAATTGAATCCAAAAACTATACAGAATGGATACACATACACAGAATTCAAACAAAATGGGTCAATTTTTGCAGAAATTATCACAACATGTACAAGCAAATATAAATAAATAAATTCTTTATTCCATTAAGTTACATTATTAACAATAGGTTGCATCTTAATATATTAATGAGAGAAAACTAACTAACATTCTAATACCAAAATACAAACAAGATAAAAATTTCAGGTCAAATTTTAACCTAACCAGAACCAGTAGGACAAGGTCTTACTCGTGTAAACATCCAATAATAGTAAACAAATGTTTAAGTAGTACATTTGTAAAAATTTCAACTCCATCAGGTACCTTCTGAAATGCGATTTCTTTGAAATTTTCACTGCTTCACTCAATTTTTATGTTATATTATTATTATTTATATAATTATATTGAAATTAAAATATTCTACTAGGCTATACAAACTGACAATCAAATATTGTGCCAATTAGCCCTCTAACAAAAACTCACTGATTTAACCACAGGCAATCGTCAGAGCCAAAACATTTTGATAAAGTCTTTAACCGAGCTAGAGGCCATCTTTAAAGCCAAAACCTAACCAACAAGGACACAGAATAAGTAATTTAAGAAATAACTTGACACTTGATGAGATTTTACTTACATCGACAGCATCGTGGAGAGTGCACTTGGTCTCGAGGGGCTGGAGCTTGACCTGAGCTGTGCCAAGCAGCTGGTCACTACGCAGGAACCCTCTGCAACATGACATATTTTTTTTTAATTATAATGAAAAAACAAAAGATGAGCCTCCTCAAGGCAAGATATAAGATATAACCTATGTTATTCCACAACACTGAAAAATACTAACATAATTAACATTTATTGTTATGTTACTTATTTCCGACAAACTAGTTTGTTGAGAATGGAATGTTTTTATTCTTAAATATTTAATAGCTTGGAGCAACTTATCTCCTTCAGACAGGAAGTAGACCAAGGTTACATATTATATTCAAGAGATGACAGAACTGTTTTTTACAAGTTCAAAAGTTTGTTTTTCTAGTGGTCTTATAATTATAATTTGGTTTTAAAGACGCACCCTTTAGACCAGAGGTGGAGTTTGAGGGAGTGCCTCTTAAAGAGGCGCTGGAACGGCCTGGAAGACCTCTGTATGGGGATGAGAAACGTGGCGTTGTACTCCGGGTTGTTGGTGTTGTACACCGTGGACGTCTTCTCAATCCTCACTTCATCCTGCAATCAGATGTCAGAACAAACTAAGTCAGGGACTCAGCAAAGTAATCCCAAAAATATAAATTAAAATAAAATTACTTTCAACCCAAGGCAATATATATAATAATGTGTAATGACAAGTTTTTAAGAGGCAAACAAGAACATTTTAACCCCAAGAGACTAAAAAGTAATTTATACTCCCTTGGAAAGTATAAAGTACAATTCACATCTTTTTCAGGTCAAAAGAAGTTGCTAACAAATAAAAAACGCAAACAAAATAAAAATGGACATCTAACTTTAAAAGGAAGTTCCAATTATTTTTTTAATAATGTCACTAAATTTTCTTCAGGTCAAAGTAAGTTATTTGGAGCAATATAACTTTCTGGAGTCGGAGACCTGGCAATTTTAAAGAGGTTAAGACCAAAAATATATGAAACAACAATAATATAATATAATCTACCTCTGAAGCTGAAATCTCTTAACACCTTGTGAGTGTTAAGAGATTGAGCTTTGCCTCAGCAGGTAAATGCTTTGTCATCTCAGTGGTTTGGCATCAAGACCCAATTTATGTGTCAGGTGTAAAAAGACCTCCTGAGTGGTTTTATTAAGTTTCTTTCAGTATGTGTGTGTGCACTCCCAGAGTGCATATGCAAGAGCATTCAAACTTAGTTGAAAAATCAATTTTAAGGTCTTGTTGTCATTTGGTCTTTTCACCTCAAGATTTTTAAGGAATGCCATGCTGATGTCCACTCAAGCCATTTAAAGATTGAGGATATGGCTCAATGTAAGATGTAGCCTAGGTATTTGTCGCTACTGACTTAATGGGACTATTCCCTTGTGGCTTCCAGGGAAACTTTTATTTACTTGTCTTTACTGACATGTTATTGAATGGGTTTAACTTATACCCATTGGACTTACTATAAAGTATCTTAATGTTGGACACCAAAAGAGGGATCGACATTAAGGAGAACTGCAGTTAGCTCTTAATGTGGCTGGCTGTGCACCAATCCACTACGTTTTCTCATGCTTTCAACACAGTTTTGACCCTTTTGATTGTTTGATCATTTTTTTACTTCTTGAAATACATCTGCGTCTCAATCCAAGCCTTCTTTTTAAGAATGAAAGACAAGAAAACACGCGGGAGCATTGAACATTTTTCAGTTCTACGCTGTATTAGAAAAATTTATACAGAAAAATCAAAGATAATTTAACTGAGCTTTTTAACTAAATATAATTTTAGCTTGTCTATTATAAATTATTTTTAAAATTTAAAACTATTTTAAAGTAATTTAAATTATTTGATTTGATTTAAATATTTAGTTATAAATAATTATCAGTTAACATTAGTTTAGTTTATAAAAAAGTTTACTAGATCGTTAGGGGACTAATATTGACTGGTAAACTTTATATGGTGAAATATTTACCAAGGTAGGCTACAGAGAACTTCCCTTTTATGAAAAGGGAGAAAACAAAAACTGTTTATGCTGCAAGATATTAGGGAAAATAACAGAACCTATTGTTTTTTTTAAACGAGTTCTTTATTGGCAAAAGTATACAATATTTATTTTGTGTTAACCGGAGCCATATTTTATTTATTGATTTGGGGTGATTTGTGCCTCTTTATTTTTATTTTATTTATTAATTTTGGTATGAAATTTGGTTATTTTTTGGGGTGTGGGGGTGTTTGTTTGGGTTAAGGATAATTTCTAATTTTTTTGTTAGGATATATTGATTTTTTTTTGCAGGTGTTTGTGCGTTCGAAACGTAGTACGTCTTTAAAGGTTTGAAGGCCAAATTCCCCCCTTAGTGTAGAAGAGTGGGGTACCGATACCCTCCGGCCTAGCCCTATCAGTTTAAGTTAGACACGAGCTAGAGTCGAGTATGGTCTTATGTTTAATAATTTAATTTATCCTAACATTATATAGTTTCTAAAAAACTCAATTTGTTTACCTTTTTTATACAGTCCTCATCTCAATATTTTCAACCAGTGCACACCGCAACATTTTTGGACCTTCGCCGGATTGTTTACCGTTATTATTAATCATACCGTTATATTTACCGTTATATTTATTCTACGACCGTAATATTGAATGTTAATTCAGAAACCGTACTATGGCCATACTCTAGCTCTTTTAAGAAACTCTACCGTTTAATGTTTACTACCGAGAAAAAACAGAAACCTGAAACATTTACCGTATAAAATTATTTTCTGAAACCTGAAATTATTTACCGAAAGTTATTTACGTAATTGTTTAAAGTTACTTATGGACAAGATCACATACTCAAAAGGAAGAACTTATAAATTCTCTTATCTGGATGCTGAAGGCTGAGTCAAATTATTATTTAACTTATATTACTAAATTTACGTATACTTATAATTTAGTTAGTAAGTTTAGGTTTGTTATTGGGTTGAAGCTCTGGCACAGGTGGTCAGGGACAGGGTCATTGGTTCAGTGGAATATTCTAGAACATTCCTTCCTCAACTATCACTCTACCTCATTCTCTCTCATATCAGCCATCCTTACCGTACCTTATTGTCTTATAGGACCTTATCTTTACGACTTTCTGAGAAAGATCGCGTTTCTTTATCTTCAAGAATTCTTCATGATTTGATATTATTTTTTGAAACTTTATGTTACATTTTATCAAAGATATTTCTTTATACGTATTTAAAAGAGTCCTTTATGCTTATTTACAATATTCTTTTACTTGTTTAAATATTTGTCTATGCTTTATTAAAATTAAATTGAATTTATTCTTATGTAAAAATTATAACTTTAATTATCTTATGCTTCCTTCAAATATTGTTTGTGTTCTTTGTCTTATATGGCTCAATAATTCGTCATTATAATCTTACCGTTTATTACCGTTCGTATTTTATAAGTTTCTTTGATTTACTATATGTACTTCAATATGAAAAAGTCTAAGACTACTAAATCGAAAGGCAAAGTTAGCCCTAGTCAGTCGGAGGACAAACCGGAAGATTCCCTCTTTATCAAAAAACGACATTTAGAGGCCGCCAATGAGCGGATGAAAGCATTTAAAAATGCTTTTAATGAATCATACGTAGAACAAATACCGTCTAGATTAGAAATGTACAAACCAATTCTTACCGAATATAAATCTGTTTTAGAAAAGTTAGAGCTATTGAACTCTAGTTATGTATTTGACGAAGATTTGTTAATTTTTGAAACCGAATATTTTGACAATATGTCATTTTTAAAAAATAAAATACTAGAACCAGAGAAAATTCAGCAGCCATCAACCATAATTAACCAAACCACCAGTACCTTAAATGATGTAAAATTACCTATTATAAAATTACCTACATTTAATGGTGACCCAAGAAACTGGGTCACATTTAAAGACAATTTTGAATCTTTAATTCATAACAAAGAAAATTTACCTGATTCATTGAAATTAAATTATCTAAAATCCTCAGTGACTCAGAGTGCATTAGATTTAATTAACAACCTACCGATCACAGATGCTAACTATACTATTGCTTGGAATATTTTAAAGAACCGTTTCTCTAATAAAAGAATAATATCTCAAAGTCATGTGAGAACACTATTAGAATTACCAGCAATGAAAAATAATTCCTTCCAAGAATTAAATACCTTATATGTAGAATTTTCAAAACAGGTACAAGCACTAAAAGCCTTAGGAAAAGAAATAGATGCGTCTGATTTTCTTTTAGTGCCTCTTTTGTGCTCAAAATTGGATCAAAGTATAATGAGAAAATGGGAAGAGCACTTGCCATCCAATTGCGAATCGCCTACTTTAACCGAATTAGAATCATTTATTTTAAAACAATTAAATGTTATTCAGGTATCTAAAAACAATAATACCTGTTCTAAATTTTCTAAACCTACCACCAATTTGCATAATAAATCTTATCAAAAACCTCAAAATACCGAAAACTATAGTTTTGCAAGTACTAGTAAATATTATAAACCCCAAAATTCATACCAAAAGTTTAACAACAATAACCATAAATTTAACCCACCTAATTACCAAAAAGATAATATTAAATGTTTAATTTGTCCTGAAAAGAATGCCTTTCATCGACTTTACTTTTGTCCCGAATTTAATAAATTAACACCGAAACAACGTTTAGCTAAAGCATTTGAGCTAAACATCTGTAGGAATTGTTTAAATAATTCGCATGCTACTAAAGATTGTAAAACTGAACAAGGGTGTAAAGTTTGTAATTTAAAACATTCTACTTTGTTACATTTAGACCCACAAGAACTTTCCGAAGTTGGACGCGCGAGACCTACCGATGTAAGTCAGAACCATATAGTTTCAATGAATGAGAGCTCTAGCTCTACTACTTTGTTAGCTACTGCGGTAGTTGAACTTAAAAATAAGGAAGGATGCACAATTCAAGCTCGAGCATTAATAGATAGCGGAGCACAAGATAATTTTATTTCTGAATGCTTGGTGCAATTACTACATCTAGATAAGAAAAAAGTTAATCTACCCATTAAAGGAATAACCGATAATACTGAAATAGTTAACCATTCAGTCTCAGCTGTCGTCCAATCCCTATCACAAGAATACCGAATACCTCTCAACTTTCTAGTTCTTAAGAAAATAATTGAGAACTTACCTCAACGAAATATTGATATCTCTTCTTGGTGTATACCGAATTCTGTCACCTTATCTGATCCACAATTTTACAAACCAAATAAAATTGACTTACTTCTAGGAGCTGAAATAGCTTTTGACATTCTTCAAGAAGGTGTCATCAGACTTGGACCTGACAAACCTGTCATGAGACAGTCATCTTTTGGTTGGTTAGTTTCTGGAAAATGTGTGTTTCCTTTAAAAAATAAATATTCTAATAGAAACTTACCTTCAGTTACCTGTTTGACCGTAGAGTATGACCATCACCCAGATCTCGATTCGTCTTTGACAAAGTTTTGGGAAATCGAAGACCTTACTAAACCTAAGACACTTACCTCTTACCAGAAAGAGGTAGAAAATCTATTTATTAATACCACTACAAGAAATTCTGATGGTAGATATATAATGCATTTACCATTCAAAAAAGACCATAATACTCTTGGACAGTCTTATGAACTGGCTCTGAAAAGAGTACAATCACTCAATACTAGACTTCAAAGAGACCCTAATCTATGGAATCAGTATGATTTATTCATACAAGAATACTTGCAACTAGGACATATGGAAGAAGTTTCTTCATCTGAACTAGCTGAAATTATGCAAGATGATCATTATTTTATTCCTCACCGTGAGGTGATTCGAGAAGATAGTTTATCTACTAAATTAAGAGTGGTGTTTAACGCATCAATGCCAACTACGAACGGTGTATCTTTAAACGATATTCTTGAAGTTGGACCACCTCTTCAAGTGGATATTTTTAACATCTTATTAAAAGTACGATTTGGTAAATACATGTTAATCGCAGATATAGAAAAGATGTTTCGCCAGTTTTTGATTTACCCTCCTCATACTAAATTCCAATTAATTTTATGGATCAAACCAGATAAGACTCTTGTAGTTTACCGATTACTAACGGTAACATATGGCACAGCCTGTGCACCCTACCTTAGTCAACGTGCTCTTAAGCAGCTAGCTGAAGATGAAAAAGACCATTACCCTCTAGCAGCGGCTTGTCTTCAAGAGGATATATATGTAGATGACCTGATAACATCAGTTAGCTCTGAGAAACATCTATACGACCTACATGGAGAATTAACTCAAATTTCCCGTAAGGGAGGCTTAAAGTTTCGTAAATGGGGATCCAATAATCAAAATTTTATTAACTCTATAAACCAAGAGACTGATCCTTTGTATACCCACGACTTATCTGCTGATAGCGGTATCAAAACCCTTGGTATGCATTGGTTACCAATTGAAGACTCATTTATTTTTCGAGTAAATCTATTACAGGATGCTATTATCTCCAAACGTTCAATCCTATCAACAATTTCTAAACTCTATGATCCGTTGGGAATAGTAGGACCTGTTGTTATTAAAGCAAAGATTTTTATACAAAGCCTTTGGCTATGCAAACTACAATGGGATGAACCTTTACCACCAGATCTGACAATCCAGTGGACTACTTTTAGTTCTGATTTACCTGCTTTAAACAATTTTAAAGTAACTCGATACATCGCTGATTCACCTGAAATTATATCCTATGAGCTACACGGATTTTGCGACGCAAGCGAGGTTGCCTACGCTGCTTGTGTCTACCTTAAAGTATCATACATTAATAGTGAACCTACATCTTGTTTACTCTGTTCTAAATCAAGAGTAGCTCCGATTAAAAAACTAACTATTCCTCGACTGGAGCTATGTGGAGCTTTGCTCTTAAGCCGACTTGTATCAAAAGTTTTAGAAACCTTAAAAAATTTTAAAATTGACAAAATATTTTGGACCGACAGTACTATAGTCTTGAATTGGATTGCTGCAGATTCAAATAGATGGAAAACTTTTGTATGTAATAGAATATCTGAAATTCAAGAAACTACTCACCTTGGGACTTGGATGCACGTGTCAACTACACAAAACCCTGCCGATCTTGCATCTAGGGGTTTAAGTGCTACTAAATTTCTTGAACTCTACAATTTTTGGATTAATGGACCTAAATTTATTTTAGAAAATAAGATTTATGAAGAACCAAATTTAGAGTTAAGTCGCGAATTACCCGAAGAAAAACCTAACAACCGTTTGATCTTAATTACTGTTAAACCTTTAGAACCTAACTTAAATGAAGTTATTAATATCAATAAATTTAAATCCTGGAAAACTCTATTTCGTACTTTTGCCCTTGTCAAACGATTTATCTCAAATTTAAAATCTCGGACTAAAAATCTTAATCCACTTACCGTCGATGAACTTTTGGACTCACAGCGTATTCTTATAAACTATTATCAATTAGAAATGTTTAGTGATGAAATTAAAACCCTTATGACTAATAAAACTTTAAATCCTACAAACCGTTTAATTTCGCTCTCACCTTTCTTAGATAAAGATAATCTATTACGAGTAGGTGGTAGATTAGAGAATGCGGAGATTTCTTTTAATCAGAAACATCCCTACCTTCTGGACTCAAACCATTATCTAACTCAACTTATCGTTGAATATTATCATCTAAAACATTTCCATGCTGGGCCTCAGCATTTACTCTATTTAGTTAGGCAGAGATTTTGGCCCATTCATGGCAAAAATCTTTGCAAACAAATTGTTCATAAATGTATAATCTGTTTTCGTGTGAAACCTAAAACCCATTCTTATCTCATGGGAGACTTACCTAAATCCCGAGTTACTGTTTCACCACCGTTTAAAACCACGGGATTAGACTTTGCTGGTCCTATTAACTACAAACTATCTTCAGCAAAATCCTCTAAAATAATCAAATGTTATATCTGTATTTTTGTTTGTTTTTCTACCCGAGCCATCCATTTGGAGCTCGTATCAGATCTTACCTCACAAGCTTTTCTTGCATGTTTTCGTAGGTTTTCTTCTAGAAGAGGATTACCGTTACATGTACATTGTGACAATGCCAGTAATTTTGTTAAAGCTAGTAAAGACCTTAAAAGTTTTATCGATCACTCTCTGTCTAAAACCGTAAACGATATATTTTCGGAAGATAATATTACTTTCCATTTCACACCGGTATACTCACCTACCTTTGCTGGTATTTGGGAGAGTGGGGTTAAATCCATGAAATTCCACCTCCGCAGAGCTGTAGGCTATGCACCCTTAACCTTTGAGGAGCTTGCAACTCTGTTATCCCAAATAGAAGCCTGCTTAAACTCAAGACCAATCTCTCCTTGTTCCACTGATCCCAGTGATCTCTCGGCTCTTACACCTGGGCATTTTTTAATAGGGAGACCCTTAACTTTGCCGCCGGAGCCTAAGCTTGATGATAGATTTGGCTTACTAACCCGTTGGCAGAAGATCCAATGGATGCATAATTATTTTTGGAAGCGCTGGCAGAAGGAATTTCTTAGCCAACAGCAGCAGCGCTACAAATGGAGGAAAGATTATTTACCTTTGCAAGAAGGAACCTTAGTGTTACTCACTGATGAATCTTTACCACCTCTGCGTTGGGCATTAGGAAGAATCATCCAATTACACCCTGGAAAGGACGGAGTCACACGTGTTGCTAGTGTGAAACTCGCAAATGGCAAATCCACCACTCGAGCTGTAACCCGTATGTGCCCTTTACCTTTGCCTGCTGAAGAAACCCAATTTAATAACTTACCTGATTAGACGATTGAATTTGTATAATCTTTGGAGATTCAACGAAAAATTTAATATTTTGCATTTATATTTGTTTGTTCTTTTCATTTCAATTCGTAATTTGTATTTATTTCATTTTTTTATGTTTACTTATTTTCTGTAGTTATTAAGCTTTTTTTACCATTTGTTTATCTCGATAGAAAAATTGTTTTTTTTTTTTTTTTTGTTTGTTTTCTAGTTGACTTACTAGTCAACGGGGGCCGGAATGTTTGTGCGTTCGAAACGTAGTACGTCTTAAAGGTTTGAAGGCCAAATTCCCCCTTAGTGTAGAAGAGTGGGTACCGATACCCTCCGGCCTAGCCCTATCAGTTTAGTTAGACACGAGCTAGAGTCGAGTATGGTCTTATGTTTAATAATTTAATTTATCCTAACATTATATAGTTTCTAAAAAACTCAATTTGTTTACCTTTTTTATACAGTCCTCATCTCAATATTTTCAACCAGTGCACACCGCAACAGCAGGGTTTGCAAAAATGATATTTTTGATGGTGTTTTGAATAGGTTTGTATTGTAAAGGGATTTTGCAGGAGTGTCAAAGAGGATTTCCTATGCAGTCTGTGGACTGACTTTTGATGAATCAACCTGGCATTTGCCTGTAAAATTGAGGGAAACCACAGGAAACCTCAATTAGGTTGATCCTTAGAATAATACTATATATAGAAGGAGCACTACTGATAACACGAAAGGCGGTTCACTGGTGCACCTAAGTAATGCTGCCACCCTAACAATATACAATTTTTCTAAAAAAAAGTTGGCAATACTTCCGGTTTCTGAATTATTATGTTCTATTATTAATTAATGATTTATTATTCATAAAATACTAATATAAATATCGGTGCATTACAATATTTAAAGCATTTTAAATTGTAGTTTAATGTATTTAAAACATCTAAACAAAGTTTAATGTGTTTAATGTATTCAGTTAAAAGTAGTCCTCATCAACTAAATGTAGATTCTTGTATTCCGTCACCCTTTTCCCATCTAAGACCGGGTTTTTTTAAATACTCAGCACGTGTATTAAGTTATTATATTTGTTCTTTACGATCTTTCTTCATTAATAGATATTTATGACTCATATTTAAAAAAAATGTTTTGTTGTCAGGTTGGCAGTATTACTTAGTTGCACCAGCCAACCGGCTTTCGTGTTATCAGTGGAATTACATTGTGTTTACGGTCCTGTGCTCCTTCTATAAATAGTATTATTCTAAGAGTTGATCGGACACGCGGGTCCTGAGTGTAAAGGTTATATTATTTTTTTTTATTTTTGGGGGTTTAGTTTTTAGGGTTTGTTTTCTAGATTTTTTTAGGCTAAGAACCGTAAGAAGTGTAAGACCTATTGCTTGTGTTAAATTTGTGACCTCAACCCATTTATTATGCAATTTTTTTAAACTTAAAATGGCTTCAAAACAAGGTGTTATTATTAAAAACACTAAAAAAAATAATGTGTATAAAAAATTTAAAAAATAAAAAAATTATAAAAAATAAGGAGGCACCCCTCTTTGCCTCTCCCCACTGAGTCCCCTGTGAGGATCGAGCTCGTGCCTTTTAAGTTAAAAACTGAAAATGTTACTAACTGAGCTAAAGGGGAAATGCAGAGCAGGAGTAAAGTAGTTGCCATGACAACCAAATTTATTTTTCTCCAAGTAGACTCAGACCAGGAGTTATTACTATTATTGACTATTGTTGAAGTCAACTTGGAGACTAAGAATTAATAGATTCAATACTCACATTAGGATAGGGAAACTCGTACTTAATATATGTGTCGATTTCCTTGGGGTTTGCAACATTATAGTTAATTCCTTTTAAAATGTTTAACTCTAAATCATTGTCATTCAAATCTACATTACACCTGAAAGAAAAGGAAAAGTTAGTACACTAACTCCATAGTACCAGTCAACCACAAGGTCACACACAGCACTTCAACCAATCTTATCTAGAATTAATATCCATTTAACTTTTAACTATGTATTATTATAAACATACGCAATAATATTAATATATCTCTTATCTAGATTAATACAGGGTCATGATGAATATTCTCTTATCTAGATTAATACAGGGTCTTGATGAATATTCCCTTATCTAGATTAATACAGGGTCTTGATGAATATTTCTTTTATCTAGATTAATACAGGGTCATTGAATATTCTCTTATCTAGATTAATACAGGGTCTTGATGAATATTCTCTTATCTAGATTAATACAGGGTCTTGATGAATATTCTCTTATCTAGATTAATACAGGGTCATGATGAATATTCTCTTATCTAGATTAATACAGGGTCATGATGAATATTCTCTTATCTAGATTAATACAGGGTCTTGATGAATATTCTCTTATCTAGATTAATACAGGGTCATGATGAATAAAGATAATAAAAAAAAAGATATCAGGCATTTTTCAAGTTTACTTGTATTGGGTTAATCCATTTCAAGTGATAATAAATAAATAAACTTTATTCGGTAAATGTACAAGTACAAACAAAAACGTCAAGCAAAAAGTAACATAAGAAATAATGCCATAAAATTAATATTGCAAAATTTAGAACATTAAAATATTTTTTCCTTGTTCCCTATGGTTACCTTAGTAACCAAAAATTTATTTCAATATTTTTCTATATTATCTTCCTTGTTAAAAAAATAATGAAAAAGTGTATTTTCAGTCTTTGTGGTCAAATTTATTATACAAACTCACGAGTATATTAGCAGCAGTAGAACAAAAAATATTGGTTCTTCCATAAAGCCCAAAGAGAACACTTTCAAACGAAACCTGTTTCATTAAGCTAGGTTAAGCCAAAGCCGAAATATTAAGCCTCAAAAATTGGCTAAAAACTCAAAATTTGGGTGTCTCGGAAATAAAAAGTGATTTTTGAAAATGAAGGAGGCTGTAGAAAAAAATAATAATAGGCGTTTTGGACTACCTATGGGTAGGACCAACACAGAAAAAAAATTATCAATTTTTATTTTTTTGCAGCAACATCTCTGGATCATTTGAAATGGATTGACCCTATTAGCATCCATCAGAATTGGTAACTCTAATATCCAATAATGACTAATAACTGAACATGAGGTTGCTTTAGTACTTGGATTCTGATCATGTTTTAGTTTACTTGACTTGATATATGGTTTTAACACTTTAAGTTGGTTGTCTTTAGATGAAGTTAATGGCATATAAATATTGCGAGAAAGCTAAGTACGACACAAAACTTATTCAAATAGCACCCAACAAAGTTTGCTACCCTGTACCCTGTTGACTAAAGCAGTGTATGTCCTTCCAGACTCAAACGTGTTTTTTTTTTTAATCTTGGTAGGGGGCCAAACAGGATAGTTAATGAAATGAGTGGCTGTCACATATGACAATGTTTGTGTTCCTGAGATGGGGGGGGGGTTACAACATAAGCTGGGCTACCTGAGGATGGTAAAGGATCTCTTCTCATAGTGAAACCTGGGAGGAGGGGCGTTGGTCGCATGGTAACTCCTCACCAAGTTGTAGTCTTTCTTGGTACTGCCGGCAAGGTTCTCAAATCTGTTGGCATTGCCGATGTCTCCAATGGCTTTGAAATGATTATATGTCTCCAGGCACATCTGAAATGACACAATCAAATACATCAATTTATATTGAGTTTTGTCTGATCGTCCTCAATAACAGGAGAGCAAGTAAGAAACAATGTGGCACCCACTTTTATATCACATGTACACCTTTCAGCCAATTAAGAGCACAAACAAAAAAAGATGGTGAGTAGATGTGTGAGCAGTTCTCTGCACAGCCATTAAAACCAAATTCGGTACAAAAATCAAATGCTGCGAGAGAAGAGATGCTATGTTCAAACTAGACACTACTTAGATAAAGTTTCTTTATCTTAAAGACACTACTGACAACAACTATTTCAAGATTCTTAAAACATCACCCGAAACTGAAAATGTAACTCAAGCAAAAGATACCCCATCTGCAGTCTTGCCCCTGAGGTGCCGATTCCTGTTTTTGATGGTAACATTAACAAATGGAATGAGATCTACTCTCTATTAATATCGTCCATTCATGACAATTGTACTCCATTTACTATTAGGAAATTTCAAGAACTAACGGGTCATTTAACGGGAGATGCTCTTAGCTGTTATTTCAGTGTTTGAGATGGTTCCCGATAACTATGACGCTGCATTGACTGCGTTACAGTCTAGATATCAAAATAATCAGCCTGTATGCTAATTCCTTGACTAAATTTGGTTCTTTAGCGAATGGGCCTTTCAATAACCTACAAAAATTTCTTAATGTACACGAGACCAATGTTAATTCACTTAAAAAGCTACAGTTAACAGATGTGGGAGATTCTCTTTGGCTTCAGATTTCCCTATCTAACCTGGATCCTGGTACTCGTAAGAGATTTGAAGATCTGCAAAAATCTAGCGCTGTTCCAACCTACCAATGACAGTGTTATTAGTTTTGTAACTAATAAGTGGCAAAACTCACAGGTGCTGAAGAGAAAACTGATGAGAATTCTCAACCTAAACCAAGTTCTTTTACTCCAAGTATTTACAGGCCTCAGTCACTATGATGTGATGGCCTAGGCTACCTTCATCTGGTAATTATACCGTTACTCAGAAACAACCTAAGCTACCATAGGAATAAAGTGAGGTGAGACCAAATACTCAAGACCTAATACTAGTTCTAAACCTCTTGATTCTAAGACAAATGGCAAACAGCCGACCAACTCTTCTATTCATAAAATGAAATGTTGTAATCATTCAGGGGATCTTGTGTTTGTCAACTGCTCAGAACCTAGAAATAGATTCTACTTTAAGTGAGGTAAACCTGGAGTAATTTTGCCCTCGTGTCCGTCTTGTTCATAAATCACAAAAGGAAAAAGGTATTGAGCACCGCCCCTGATCCCAGTTCTTTATTAGGCTCTCATATTCCTGAAACATTTCCCAGTCCTAACCAGCCCTTCAAACATTTATTAGTCATAGAAAACCACGATTTAGACTCAGTTCAGTGAACAAGAACAAGAACTTTATTGATTTCATTAATTGCACAATAGAAAAAAGTCAGAGAATTGCATTTAAAATAATAATAAAAAAAGAAATATACTTTTTTATGGTTTTTTACAAAATCGAACCACTCTTTGAGTGTGTAAAATGGGTTTTCTAATAGCAAGGATATCATTTCTTTTTTTAAAAGATTGAACCCAATATATTTTATATTAGAGGGTAGGGAGTTGAATAATTTAATTCCAAGAATTTTATGTCCCACTTCCGATTTTCTTAAGCGATGTGAAGGAATCTCTAATATATTTTTATTTTTAGTATGGTACCCATGATAGTGACTATTTATAAAACTATTTAAATTAATTTTTATATACAGTAGTACATTATATATATACAAGTTATAAATGGTCATTAGGCCTTGATTTTTAAATAATCCTTTACAATGATCATCATGCTTAGCTTTAGTAATGATCCTGATGCATTTTTTCTATAGCAACAATAAGCATAATGACCCCATAATCTGATTGCATAGGCCAGCCTGCTCTGCAACATGGCTAAATAAACCGAACGAGATATTGAGTTGCACTGCTTTCTTAAAACATAAATATATGAAGAAACTTATTTATGAACCATATTTATATGTGGTATCCAAGTTAAGTCCCAGTGAAGACTGAGATCCAAACTTATAAAAGGATGGGTCACATATATGTGAGTTATTGAAAGACCCATTTGCTAAAGAATCAAATTTAGTCAAGGAATTAGCATACAGGCTGATTATTTTGATAACAAGACTGTAACACAGTCAATGCAGCGTCATAGTTCTCAGGAACCAACTCAAATCCTAAAATTACAGCTAGAAACTGAACAGGTTTCTGTGAAAATTGGGAGTATGGAATGAGATATACCAGACCTTGAGTTGGTTTCTGAGGTCAGTAATGAGTTTATCATATATATCCGAGTCAGAGCCCTCAATACAATCTGCTAGCCTGATTATCTCAAAGGTAGAGTCTTCTTCTGTTACTGCTTTCCTACTTATTGGTTTCGGTATCTAACAACAGATAAGACACATCAATTTGTTTATATTATGGAAATGTTCTGGTTAAGAAAGAAACTCCAGGAAAGGTTGAAACCCTCTCAGTTGTGTCATCGCTCTGAAAAAAACCACAACCCTGACACTGGTCACTACTTGCATTTTGTTGAAAATGTATAACCTATACATGCGTCCTTTGTAATAACCTATACATGTCATTGTTAACCTATACATGTTATCCTTTGTATAACCTATACATAAACCTATACATGTCTTCCTTTGTATAACCTATACATCCTTTGTTAACCTATACATGTCGTCCTTTGTATAACCTATACATGTCTTCCTTTGTATAACCTATACATGTCGTCCTTTGTATCCTATACATGTCGTCCTTTGTATAACCTATACATGTCTCCTTTGTATAACCTACATGTCTCCTTTGTATAACCTATACATGTCGTCCTTTGTATAACCTATACATGTCGTCCTTTGTATAACCTATACATGTCGTCCTTTGTATAACCTATACATGTCGTCCTTTGTATAACCTATACATGTCGTCCTTTGTATACATGTCGTCCTTTGTATAACCCTATACCCACCTTTGTATAACCTATACATGTCGTCCTTTGTATAACCTATACATGTCGTCCTTTGTATAACTATACATGTCGTCCTATACAGTATAACCTATACATTGTCGTCCTTTGTATAACCTATACATGTCTTCCTTTGTATAACCTAAACATGTCGTCCTTAAGAAGAAGGGACAGTCAAGAAGCTCACGATTACAATAAAAATCTAGATTCTTGTATATTGTAAATATGTATTATTTAGTATTATTGTATAATTGTTAAATGTTGTATTTTTTACAATAAAGGAATTAAAAGGAGATGGAAAATTGGTGGTGGAATGACTGCTATGGTGAGGTGTATCACTCACTATTTTTGGAAAGATGTTGAGCGTATGTAATAAGAGGTGTGTTTAAAAAGTATTGCGAATTTTGTGTTTTTTCAAAAATTATTTATTTATTTATGAATATCTATTTTGTCCCCTTCAAAGTTATCCCCATGAGATATTATACACTTGTGCCAATGGTTTTTCCAATCTTCGAAGCACTTCAAAAAATCATTTTTTTTATCTTGTTCAGCTCCTCCTTCGATGCCGTCTTTATCTTATCAAGCGTAGCATAAGTCATCCTTTCATGGGCCTCTTCAGTTTAGGGAACAAGAAAAGTCACAGGGGGCCAGATCTGGGAATACGGTGGCTGCGGCATCATTAGTGTGTTGTTTTTGGCCAAAAAGTCGCGCACAAGCAACGATGTGTGAGCAGGGGCGTTATCGTGGTGCAAAAGCCAATTTTTGTTCTTCCACAAATCCGGGCGTTTCTGGCGGATTGCTTCGCGCAAATTGCACATAACTTGCAGGTAATATTCCTTATTGACCGTTCTACCCTGTGGCAAGAACTCATGATGCACCACGCCCCTGCAATCAAAGAAAACTGTCAGGAAAATGTTCACATTCGACCGAACTTGCGGCAGCTTCCATTGAGATGATTGAGCTTTGGTTTCCACGTCATAACCATAAACCCACGATTCGTCACCAGTTATGACCCTCTGGAGCAAATTTGGGTCGTCAACATTCGGAATGCATCCGCGCACTTAATTTCGTTTTTCACACACAATTTGATACATGTTCTTTGATCCATTTTTTTTGAATAGGTAAAATCGAAGACGATCCAAAACACGTGCAAGCAAAGCAGCTTTCAACAATTAAGTGAACATTTAAAATGGCCGAGGTTGTCGGCATAAGTGAGAGACATGAGTACCAACATAATGCCACAAAAAAATTGAAATTCGAATATACGTAACCCGCGAAAATTCAAAATTCGCGATACTTTTTGAACACACCTCGTATTTTCAGGAGCATAAAATAAGAAAAATCTATCTGGAGCTCGACCAAAAAAAAACATGCCGTCCTTTGTTGTACTCTTGTCTCTGTACTCTGAGACAAAGGTATTGCAAGCCTTGAATAGTTTCACTTTTCAACTATTCTCCACCACATGAAACTATATGAACCACACTACACACCTAATCCATACTACAACTTGAAGTAAAAGTAGTTCTACTTTAAGCCACTTTTGGGCTATCACATCACATCACTAGTATTCCTGAGGAAATACAGTGTGTCAAGCGATACTAATATGGATTTAATCCGTCTCAGACGTCTATCAGTTTATTGCTCACCGTGTCCATGTCTACAGGAAGGCCTTGCCTCGTAGCTTCTACAAGGGAGTCGAATCCTTTGTAAAGTCGGAGATACTCCTTAGCTCGAACCAAGTCACCAGCTTGCTTGGCTCTCAGAGCTGCTTCCTTGTACTCCTTCTGTCTTAGAAGCAGCAATGCCAGCTGTCTCTCGATCCGTGTCTGTGTGCCTCCTGCCAACCCAACAAAACATCTCTACTCCAGTCAACAGGAATACCATCATTTACATTCAAAACTAAGATAAATATTAAAGCATAGAGGAAGCTTACTTATAACAGCAAAGTCTCAGGTCCTAACTAAGGCTGTTATTTTATGCAGTAGTTCAATTATTTCATGAAATATCAAAAATTTTACATTATTTACAAAGTTTATTCATATTTTGGCCGCCTCCGTGGCCGAGGTCGTTAAGGCGTTAGTCTTTACACTGACCTTTGACACCACGGAGGTCTGGGGTTCGCATCCCAGGTTACACTCTCAGTTTATAGAAGATTATTTTTTAGATAAATTATCACCAGCTTTAGAATACACATTAAGCGTAACGGTTGCTACTACCACCCGAGGTGGTTCCCGCAGGGGTTATCCCTGATGAGCTGCAAGGCTCTAAACGGGCATTATTATTATATTATTATTATATTATTAGTATTATTCATATTTTACAATAAAAAAGAAGAGACTATAGTTCATTAACAAAAAAATATATATTGGAAAAAGCTATGGATTTTTCATTTTTCCAGTCTAACCTTTGCCACAAGGCAATACGATTTGCTAATTGTTTATTCTTTTAAAGCTCTTGATAATTAGAAAAAGAAAATATATGTAACATGCACAAAATATCACCAATCAATTTAAAAATGGTGGCAAAAGTGGGGAAGCATAAAAAACACTGCATTGGTAACTGCTGGAAATAAAAGCAATGTATTTAATATCTGAGGACAAATCAAGCGGACCTGAAGACATGTTGCAGAATAAATTTGGTGATTTATATATTTTGAGGACAAGCAAAGAAAAATTATATCTGGAAATAGTTTAATTTGCTCAGTTTCAGCCTTAGAATAATACTATATATAAAAGGAGCACTACTGATAACATGAAATGCGGTTCACTGGTGCAACTAAGTAATGCTGCCACCCTAACAATACACAATTTTCTAAAAAAAGTTGGCAATACTTTGGGATGCTGAATTATTATGTTCCATTATTAATTAATGATTGATTATTCATAAAATATAAATATCAGTGCATTACAATATTTAGATTAAGTAGTATGCATTACGATAAGTAGATTAGAAAGGCATAAGAATGAGTACCTAATTAAAAGATATGGTGGGAAAAGCCTAATGAAAGAAGGACACATGCTAAAATGGAATTGGGCTGGGCATGTGTATAGGATGAATACAGATAGAGGGCTCGACAAGCTACTGAATGGACTCCATACGGAAGGACCAGAAGCAGAGGACGACCAGCATGTAGATGGGACGATGCATTCTCAGAAAGATTAGGAAAGTTATGGCATTGAACAGCTACTAATAGGCAAATTTGGAAGAGGACTATATTTTTTTTAAACAAGTTCTTTATTGGCAAAAGTAATACAATATTTATTTTTGTGTATACCGGAGCCATATTTATATTTATTGATTAGGGTAATTTGTGCCTCTTTATTTTATTTATTTATTTGTTATTTTGTGGTATAAATTTTGATTATTTTTTGGGGTGTGAGGGGTTTGTTTGGGTCAAGGATAATTTTATATTTTTTGGTTTGGGTATTTTATTTTATATTTTTTTTTATTTATTTTTTTTGGGGGGATTGTCAAGAGGTATTTTTGGTGGTGTTTTGAATAGGATTATATTGTATAGGTAGTTTGCAGGAGTTTCAAAAAAGATTGCCTATGCAGTCTGTGGACTGACTTTTAATGAATTCAACCTGGCATTTGCCTGTCAAATTGAGGGAAACCACAGAAAAAACCTCTTAGGTTGATCGGACACGCGGGTCCTGGGTGTAAATGTTATGTTATTATTTTTTTTACGTTGGGGGTTTAACTGTTAAGGTTTGGTCTCTAGATTTTTTTTAGGCTAAGGGGAATAGTTTAATTTTATTTACGAATTTGAGTGTATTTATTATATTTTTTAATTTTGAGAAGAGCAGAGTCTTGATTTTTTTAGTATTGTCTTGGATATCTTGAAGTTTGACATCTTGATATAATTTTGTCCGTTCTGTCTTGTATTTTGTGCAGTCTAGTAGGATGTGTTCTACTGTTTCGTCAATTGTCGGGCAGGAGTGGCATGCTGGGGAGTCGCTTAACCCAATCTTGTAGTGATATTGAATGCATCTGGCATGTTGACTTCTTAATCTGTTTATGCAGACAATATCTCTTCTTGACAGTCTCGATTTCCAGAACCAAGGTTTCGCGGGAACTACCTTGATGATTTCTTTAAAGTTTTCCCGTTTTCTGGTTCTTCGTTGAGTTTGGTGTTCCAGTCTTCTAGCATTTTCTTTTTTGATACTGATATAAGATCACTTGCAGGTATTTTATAGCTCGATGATCTTGTTGGATTTTTTGCAAGGTGATCAGCTTGTTCATTTCCCTGGACTCCAGAGTGTGATTTTACTCATATAAAGTCTATTTGTTTGTACTGTTTGGTCAGTTCGTTTATTTCTTGTAGGATATGCATATATATGTGATCCATTTTGGAAGTGAGTGAAATGTTGGATAGTTTTGTATGTATTCCTTGGTTGTCGCAAGCAATAGTGTATTTGTTTTGAGTATTTTGTAATGTTTTTATATATGTAAGAGATTGTAAGATTCCTAAGCTTTCTAATGTAAATATGTTAGTGTACTGTGGGCATGAAAAACTTTGACCAATTTTTAGTTGTAAGTCATAATATGAGTAACCAGTTTTGTCTTGTTGTTTTGATCCGTCGGTAAATATTAAGTAGGTGGGTTGTGGATGTATATTTTATAGTTGTTCATGGAAAGTTATGTTGTTGTACAGATAAGTAAGTTTTGGTTATGTTTATTGCTATTGTTTGGTAGATATCTTCAAAAGAAATTTTATAGATTGGGAGTAATTTATGTTGGTATATACTTTGGTTGAGGTGAGGTTGTAATAGTTTGTAGCTATTTATATGTAATGGAGGTGTTTATGTCGCCAGTATCGATGATTATTTATTTTTGTTGTTTAAATTGACAATAGTTGTGAGTAAAGGAGATTGTTGAGAGTATAATTTGATGAGATGTTTGTCAGTCAGATATTGTCTTCGTATGTTAAGTGGTGGTTCTGAGCATTCAGTATGTATTATTGTTATTGGTGTGGATTTAAGATATCCCATACATAATCTTAAAGCACTGTATTGTAAACGGTCTAGTTTTGTAAGTAAATATTGTTGGCATTACCGTAAATGGGGAGGCAAAGTCTATGCATGCCCGTATTTTGCCCTATAAAATGTAATAAGAGTTTTTGTCACATTCCCATGCTTCATTGCTGACCATTTTCATGTGTTAGGGTATTTTTTCACATTTTGAGACTACTGTATTTATATGGTCTTTCCATGTCAGTTTTTGGTCAAGGTAGAGTCCTAGAAATCTAACTGTTCTTTTTCTTTTTATTTTTATGTTGTCAAAAAGAATCTCGTCATCAAGAAGGATATTGTTACGACTTGTAAAGATGCAACATTCAGATTTGTCTTGGGATAGTTCTAACCCAGTAAGTTTTGTCCATTCTTGTATTTGTTTTAGGGTGTTAGTTAGGTCAGCTTATCATGTCATTTATTTTGTTGTGTTATAGTATATATAAACTATGTCGTCAGCAAATTGAAGTATTTTTACAGGAGGGGTTATATTTGTTCTAGGTCAAAGGTATGTATTAAGTATAAAAAGTGGGCTTAAAGATTAATTCGTTAATTCGAAAAAGAAGGATTCGGTCAGTTATTAATTTAATTTGATAAAGTGCAGTTTGTTTTGGTATGTCTATTCGTAAAGTTTGTGGTAAACGTATAGTTAATCTACGTTGTCATATAGCTCCAGGTGATGTCTAATAAGAGATAATACTGATTTTTTTTAGTAAAATGCACTATGTATGTCATTGTTAGTGTGTTGACTTTCTAGGGTTGATTTATTTCTTCTGAAGCCCTTTTGTGAAAAAGGCAGTTTTTTATTGGATTCCAACCACCATTCTAAATCTATTTTTAGTAATCTTTCAAATGTCTTCAGCAGCAAGATGATAAAGATATTGGTCTATAGTTTGAAGCTATGTCAACAGTTTTTTCCCGGTTTTTTATTGGGAGATATTATGTATGTGCGCCATGAGTCAGGGATCGTTGAGAATTCCAAATATTATTAAATATATTAAAAAATTTGTTTTGATATTGTTGGTAGTTGTATCATGTCATAGTATAAGCCGGGAGCAGTGTTACTGTGCTTTATTGCAGCAATTTAAATTCATTGATTGTAAAAGTTTCGTCAGTATGTGATATATTAATTGGTTGGAATATAGGGTGGAGTTATGTTGTAACTGGGAGGGACAAGTTTGTCCATTAGTCTCTCGAGCCTGTCCCGTATTAGTTATTGGAATCATTATTCAGTTTTGTTTATTTTCCTTAAAATTTCCAAACAGAGATGGGGAATTTTGTTAAGCTGTCACAATTTTTTTCCCAACACTTTTTGTTTACGTTTTAATGTTCGTCTAAATTTAGCATTTGCTCTTTTGAAACTAATAAAAGTTTGTAAGTTAGGGTTAGTATTGTACTTTTGGTAAGCATTATAACGATCGTTTAGTTTGTTCACAACTAGAGTCCACCATGAATTAAATTAGGGTACGGAATTGAATTGAAAGTAATTTTACGTTTCTTTATTTCAGGGATAGATTTTTTGCATGTGTCGTTAATGTCTTGTATAAATTCATCGTAAAGTTGGTTGGATGTGATTATCTAATACATTTTGTGTCAAAGTTAGTAAAGTGTCATGGTATTCTGTCCAGTTAGCTTTATCAATATTCCAGCGCCTTGCTGGATACCGGTATAGTTTAGTATATTAAAAGAGTTTGTTTCAATTATTATAGGGAGGTGGTTGGAACCATGAGGTCGTCTAAAATTGTCCATTGTAAAGTCCGTTGCAATAGTGTTTGAAGCTAGAGAAAGGTCAATTACGGAGTTGGTTTTTTGATTTATTTTGGGTATTAGGGTTGGTTAGTGATTGTTAAGAACAATTGTATTGGTATCTTCAATTGCTGTCAGTAAGTTGTCTTCTTTTAAGTCACTATAAGTACACATCCCATGCCGTGTGATGGCTGTTAAAGTCTCCTAATATTAGGCATGGGGTGGTTAAAGAGTTGAATAAATTAAGCCATTGGTTTGTCGTTATTTTATTTGTTGGTTTTGTATAATGAAATTATATTTAATGTTGAGTGTTTATATGTTTTTGTATTCCTATAATGTCTGTGTGTATGTGTGGTAGGTTATGGAGTGGTTTGTACTGTATATTAGATTTTTTTTTTTAAATAAATAAATAAATAAATCTTTATTAACATAAATACAATAAATGCACAAAAGTTACATCGTCACTTAAATACTATTTAAATAAAAAGCCCTCATCAAATAGATGTGGCATAAGTTTAATGTCTTAAATCAAATCTGCGCTCCTATAATACGACACACGGCTAAAATCAATTGACTGAGCGCCAAAAATCTGCGTGGGAAAGGATTCTATTGGTTCAGACCGACCACGCTTCTTCCCCCTCCACCTCATGCCAACCTCGGTATAAAAAAATACCTTTTTCGTAAATAAAATCATAAAAAGGCAACACTGGTTGTAAATATTTGTAACCTCGCGTCGCTTTTATTTCCCTCATTGTGCATATTGATCTGTTTGAGTTGGTTTCGTTTCATTCCAATCTGTTCAATTCATCCAATTATTGCGGAGTTGTAATATGATCAGAGTGCCTATATTTGACGCATGGACATTGACGTTCTTCAAGCATTTCTTGCTATTTGAGTACAGCGCAGAGTCTGTGGTCTGTCAACCAAGACTCATTTTTTTTTTGGAAAATACCATGTCTTTCAATAGATGACATTCTTGACTTTTTTAAGTTATGAATGCATATTGCGTCATATTATTTTTATAATATGAAACAATACGCATTCAACTATACAAAATTGACACAAAAAAGCAGTTTGTTTTGGAAAAAAAGTAATCATAGCTGACGGTTTATTCAAATCGTCAAACTTTTATCATAGAACTATTATGATCCATTGCATTACGTAATTAACAACTTTAACTCCACTTAATTCATACTTCCCGAACAAATTTAAAGCAACACTTACAACAATATTCCTACTTAAAAAGTAAATAAATATTTGTAAAAAAAATAAAAAATGCGATATCAAATATAAACAAATAATAAATTCAAAACATAACCTGACTTTCAGTGTTGCCAGAATAGGGATTTTTTTGTTACTTAAAGAAGGGGATTTTTTGTTATAAAAAGAGGGTTGAAAGCATTGAGATTTTGGCGCGCTGTCAATTGATTTTAGCCGTGTGTCGTATTATAATCAAATTTTATTTCTTTAAATTCTGAAATAGAGTACAAGGGATTTTGAAGCAATATTACTTTAATATTCTTTTTAAATCATTTTCATTTAATATTCTAATTTTTGTAGGCAGTACATTGTATAATTTAAGTCCAGCTTGAATTGAGTTGTACTTAGCTGTCTTTGTTAGCCTATACCTTTCCACAGAGTATTGACCAGTCTGTCTGGTGTAATAACAATGAATATTTTCTATAGTTGTTAAGGAAGTTCTAGCTTTATGTATAAATAAAAGAATCTGATAGCAATAGAGAGAATAGATAGTTAACATTTCATTATTTAAAAAATATTTCTTACAAGATTCTCTAGGAGGAATCTTCAACATAACCCTAAGTGCTCTTTTTTGAATAATAAAAAGTCTATTAACACTGGGGGCACTTCCCATATCATAGTGCCATAAGATAAAATACTGAAAAAATGAGCATAATAAATGGTTTTCAATGAATTTAGAGACAAAGATGAGGAGGTTTTCCTAAGCATATATACACTGGTACTTAATCTCTTGGCTAAGTGTGTGATATGAGGTTCCCAGGATAACTTATTATCTATGTGAACACCTAAAAATTTAAAAGAATGAAGATCATTCGATTTAAAATTAAACATAAAGTTAACAGTCTTATTTTCATTCAATTTGACTTTATTAGCATTGCACCAATCAATTAAAACTTTCATGGCTTTAGATTTTAGTTGTTCTAAATCATCTGATGATTTAGAAGAAAGGACTATACCGTAATCATCAGCAAACAGAAAGGCTGCTGCAACTAAGTGCCTCATTACTTGGGGAAGGTCGTTAATATAAATTAAAAATAAAATATGTCCCAACACAGACCCTTGTCTGACTCCGTGTTTTATTTTTAAGAAACCAGATTGAGCACCATTTAAATCAATGTATTGTACCCACCCAAGTAAGTATGATATTACCAAATTTATTGATTTTGTATCAAAACCATAAAATGCTAACTTTGATTTTAAAATTTCTATTTGAACACTGTCAAATGCCTTAGAGAAGTCAAAAAAATAAGCTAAAACAATTTCTTGAATATCGTAACTCTTCATGCAAATATTGATAAAATTTGTAACAGCCTGAGTAGTGTTTAATCCCTTCCTGTACCCGTACTGATGCTCATAAAAAAGTTTGTTGGTTTCAAAATAATTAATTAATTGATTTTTTATACAAATTTCAATAACTTTAGCTAAACAAGGAATTAAGGATATGGGACGGTATCTGTCCCCTTTTTTATAAAGAGGAATGACTCTAGCTATTTTCAAGGCATCTGGAAAGATTCCTTGATCAAAACATTCATTGATAAGTGTGGTCAAGGGTTCAGCAATAATAGGTGAAATATTTTTCAAAATATAAAATTCACCCCAAAAAAGTCATTGCTTTTAGAATTCTTTAATGTCACTAAAACTTTATATACGTCTTCCACCTTAACTGCTTTAAGGGACATAGTTTTATTTACTTTAGGGACTGAATTTAAGTATTCTACATATGATTTATTACTACAGTCTATTTTATCAATTATGTTATTAACTGACTCGATAAAATATTTATTAAAACCATCAGGCGTTAATTTACTTGGTGTTATAGACTTATTTGAGGATGCTTTCTTTTTATTGGGAATAGCTGAGTTTATTATTTGCCAAGCTTGCTTAGTTTTATTGGAAGAGTTCTTAATTAGCTCATTATTATATTCTATTTTTGCTTTAGATATGGATTTAAAATAATCCCTCTTTAATTTATTTAAAGTACTTTTATTGAATAAGGGACTAGAGTTATTTTTATTTAGGCAGTCATGTAGTTGCTTATATGATAAATAAACTTCTCTCTTACATTTAAGTTTTTCATCAAACCAAGGATTTAGTTGTTTTTTATTTTTGTTTGAGACCTTATATGAAACCCAGGGTAAAAAAGCATTTACATGTAGATTAAAAGTGTGAACAAAAATGTTAAATTTACTATTTACACCGTCAGTCAAATACATAGGCGCCCAATTTACTAAGCTAAGGGAATAAACTAGAAGAGAAATAGATTTATCATCCATCCTTCTTTTTAAATATTTTGCATTGGACTTCTTATTAATATTATCGGTGGAACAGCTAGAAATAGATAAAATTTGAGCTCTATGGTCACTCAAGCCAAACTCTATAACAGACGATTCAAACCAGTTAGGTTCAACATCAGTAATAATGTTATCAATGCAAGTTGCAGTTTTTCCATCATTACAGATCCTAGTGGGTTCATTGATAATAATTTTTAAGTTAAAAGAGTCAATGAGGTCTAAAAAACAATTTAACTTGTGATTTTTTAGATAAGAAATCAAGAGTGAAATCTCCAACTAAAACAACTGAAGATGACATTTTAGTGACATAACTTAATATATCCTGCAACTTAGACAAATATTTTGTGAAATTAGATAATAGGGGAGGCCTATAAATGCAGCATACAATTAAATTAATACTATAAATTTCAATGGCACAGCACTCAATGACTCCCTCTTTTGATTTATTTTTAACAAAAATTAATTCTTTAGTGAGTATGTCATTCTTTGCAAAAATGATTGCACCTCCTCCTTTACAGGTAGAGCGGCAATAAGAACTTGCTAAAACATAGCAAGAAGGAGAATATAATTCTTTTAATTCCTCAGAGAGCCAGTGCTCAGTTAAACAGCACACTTGAATTTTATTTTCACTCAGTACTATATCTAGGGGGACATTCTTATTTTTTAAATCACGAATGTTTTGGTGTAATATATTGAAAGCATTGCTACCAGATTTAAATAGATTTTTGCAAACTATAGAGTAATCATTACTACTACCAATATGACTGTCAATATCTTTACATTTATTTGTTTTGCTCAAAACATTTGAATTGGAGATATTTATAGCAAAGGTATTATTATCAATAATATTTCTTCCGTTATCCGGAACGTCATAACTATTTACAAAAAATTTAAAGTTGCTTTATCAAAATCAATTTTATTCTTTATCTGTTTAATTTTATCAGCCAAGTCGCTTGCTAACTTATACTTCCCTCTATTGTTTAGATTAATCTTTTTCCAGGAGTAATCATTATAACATAGTAACTTATTAACATTAATCCAATTACTGTTTAAGTCTAACCCTATAGATTTTAAATAAATTTCTACTTTGTATATCTGTAATATATACTCAATATTCCTATTCTTATGTACATAGTTTAAGTTGTAATTCAGTGGCACACTACAAAATATTAAGTTAGTTTTGTTAAACAAGTGTTTATAACCATTCAATACATCACAGAAATCAGTAAAGTATAAAGTACCACTCATTGCATCATTTGCCCCACCCATCACTATTACATAATCATTTTCTGTAAAATCTTTTATTAAGTTTTCTAAATTATTAAGTACTACCTTAAATTTACCATTTGGCCTAAATATATTACATATTTGATATTTACTAGTATCAATGAATTTACAAATAACATGATACATGTTCCGGAACATGCTGTCACCTAAAAGTAATATTTTTTGTCTCTCATCAGTAGTAACTTGTACCAGTCTTGAAGAGGTAGGGAGGGAATCTAACATTACTTTAGGGTTATTTGGTACAATATTTATTTTGTTTATTACAATATTTAATTTAGTTATCTCTTCTTGAGCTAAATTTAGTTTGTCACTAATTTGGATATTGAACAGCTTCAGCTCTTCAATCTTTTTCTCTCTGACCCCTAACTCCTTTTTGCATAGTTTTAAATCTCTCCTGGCAGCAACAAGTTCCTTGTGACAAGGAGTAAGGTTGTTAAACTGTTTGCTAAATGCTTCTTGCTGAGCCATATCCTCCAACATTTGACACTTGCATAAAGAATTTTTTCTAGATGTTTCTTTATATACTGATATTTGATGCTCACTTAAAGTTAATTCAGCGTTTAATTCTTTTATGTGTGATTTTAATAGTTCTGTTTCTCTGTTTAAATTTAATTGTATTAAGACATTCTGTTCTTTATCTAGTTCAATTTGGTTTATTTGTTTCTTTAGTTCAGATATTTGATCGATCAATGAAATTTTATCTTTAATAAAGTTTTCCTCCATCACTTCATTTTCTCTTACAGAATTATTTAAGGCATCATTCTGACATTCTATTTTCTTTTTCATGAAGTCCAAATGAACGTGGTTGTTAGACAGTTGATTTAAGTACTCTTCCTTTTCAGTCATTATTTGGTTGACTCTATCGGTCATAGTCAATTATGAGTGACAAATGTCAAGAGCATCTTCCTCTGCAATTAATGGGTTTATTTTAGTCAGAACAGTATTGAGATTTATTAATTCATTATGAAAGGTTTCATCCGAAATAAAGCCATTTATCCAGGAATCCACGCTGGAAGGACTAGAGACTTTTTCTAATTTGTTATCTTTTTCAGATATCTTAGTTTCCTTGTTCAATTTTGATTGGGATCTTGTTGACAATACCATATTAAATCTTCAGATTTATGCTTTTATAACAGGAATAAAATCTATATTTATTTTATTGTTTATTTACTTTATAGATAGATTAAAACAGGTAATAAAATGTTTGTTTTGAGAGATAAAGAACAATTAAAATAAGACTCTTTGACCTTGTGACCTTGTAACAATAACTTTATCTGCTGTACAAGAAGCAATTATTTTATTTTAATCTAGTTCTAATTATTGTTCTATCTCACTGTTCTTAGTGTATGTAATTTAAAATTGTATTAAAAAATGTTCATAATTTAAAATTTTAATGCATAATACATATCTTAATTTACTGCTGAAATATCCAAAGTTCACTTGTGAAAACGTGTCTGTAGTTATTTTTAAATTAAAAAAAAGTTTGTGTAACACTTTTTAAATCTATAAGTTCGTTTAATAAATAGTTTAAAATAATTCAAATTTGAATAAGTTTTTTCAATGATTTGTAAGTAATAATCTTTAAAATATTAAAATAATCTAAGCACTTCAACACACACAAAACAGTCAAAATGGCTACCTACCAATATTAATATTTAATTAATATTGCGACTCCACCACCCTTTCTGTCGTCTTGTCTGTTAAAAGATAGTAAATTATATCCTTTAAAGGTGATATTAGTTTGTTTGTCAAACCATGTCTCAGAAAGACATGCTATGTCTATATTGGATGTGAATAAGAGGTGTTCAAGAGAATGTTTTTTGTTATTTGCTGACCTAATGTTCCACTGCAATATCCTAAATACTCGCAAGTTAAACTTGCGAGCATTCAAGATACTGCAGTGGTTGTTTGTTTTGTTAAGAGGCCTAGACATGTTATGGTGAGTTGAGTTTAGAATGTATTAAGTTATAGTATTATCGTCTATGTGAGTTTGTGTAATGTTTGTGTGTAATTGTAAATATTGTTTTGTTTTTTTTTTAAACATTATTATTCCATGTATAAGGAAACCTCCTGCTGTAGACCAGAGGTCTGTGCTGCAGGAGGGAGTCTTTAGAATATATTTATAATAATATAAAGTTTTATCGTATAATATAATAAATAGTAGCAGGTTAGTAAGTAAAGTAGTGAAGATAGTTAGTAAATATTATTGATTATGAATAGAAATATTATTTTAGTATTATGAAGAAAATTATTTGCATTTTAATTACTATTGTCATGGTTATTAATTTTATTTATTGTTTTTAGATGTAGTAAGATTATTGTTGTGTAGTTTTTGTATTTTGTTATTGTGTTGTGTTAGTTTTTTAATTATATTTTATTTATTGTTTGTTTATAAGTGTTATTTATTTGTTAAATTTAATTTTTGTTTAGTGTTATTTACTCTGTATTAATTATGTTTTCTTTTAGTTTTTTCTTAAAAGAGTTTATGGTTTTTATATTTGTTATTTCTTTAGGAAGTTGGTTCCATATCTGAGCAGCTCTGTACTGCCAGGTTCTCTGGGTAGCTGAGTGCTTGCAGTAGGGTGTTTTATATGGTTACTAGTTTCAAGTCTGGTGGATTTTGCCATGATCTATTTTTTCAAGACTATGTTTTCCTTTGAAAACTCTTAGAGCTGTATTGTATTTATAGATGCCTTCTATTTGCATTAGTTCTAGTTTTTTATATAATGGTTGTGTTGTCTGTCGTCTGTCCTTTCTAAGTATTATTCTAATTATAGAATTTTGTTGTACTTGTAGTTGTTGTGTAGTCGTCTTGTTGGCGGCCCCCCAGGTAAGTATACCATATTGTAGTATTGAGTCTATGAGTCCATAGTAGAGTATTTTGAGTTGTGGTATTGTAAGTATAGTTCTCATCCGTAAGAATATGTACATGTATTGTCTCAGTTTGTTAGTCAGGTTGTTAATGTTACTTCAGTTATAATGTATATTATGTGTTTTTGATTAATGTCAATATTATAGTTTTCAGTAGGAGTCATTGGTTTATAGGGATTTGACTGTATCAGTCCTCCTGGTGATTGTTTGGGAATTATAGGGGTTTGTATATATAGTTTATTGTCGGGGGCTATATGATGAAGTTTTTGGCGCTTAGGATTATTTTTGGGGATGGGTAAGGTTTGTATTTGATATTTGCGTGATTCAGTATTTATGGTTAGGTTGGGAATAGTTTCAGTTGGTTCGGATTGAAGGACTGTTGCATATGTTTTGTTACTAATTTGTAATTTTGCTTCGCCGAAAGATATATTATTTTGTACCATAGTTTTCTTAATGTTTTTTCTAAATTCGGGACAGTCTTTTAAGTTTGTGTCTTATGTCCTTGTTTACAGTTAATACATATGGGGGAAGTTATTTTAGGACATTGTTGTATCTCATTTTTATCATTTATTCCATGAGTTGAAGGGTTTAACCCGCATGTTTCACAGCGGGCAGAACCTTTGCAATCAATTTCTCTATGTCCAAATCGGAGACAATTTTGACACTGTATTACTCGGGGAATGTACGGTTCAAATGGGCATCTCACAAAGTGTAGATAAGCGTAAGGTGGTAATGATTGGCCTCTAACTGTTATAAATATTGATTGTGTGGAGATAAATTTTGGTGTATTGTTGTCAATCACTTTTCTTGTTATTCGTTTAACGTTTATTAGTTTTATATTTGTATTCTGAAAATTCATATTTTGTAAAATTTCTGATAATTCATATTTTTGTAAAATTTCTGATTCTGTTAAGGATTGCTCAATTCCACGAACAACCCCTTTTTTGTAGATGATTGATTTAGGTATAAATGTGTTATAATTTTCATTTAGTGTTTGGGGAAGTTATGAGTTTGTTTGCATTAATTCTATTATTAAGTGTTATTTTTATTTTGTTCACAGAAATACTGGTTATTTGAGTAATTTCGTTGTTTTTAAATCCTAAGGTTTCATGTAATAGTTTACCTATCGTTATGGGGTGGAGTCTTGATATTCCTTTATTATTTGTATTGGTATTTTTGTGTTGTATTATAACATGGTATGGACCCATGTCATGTGTGTCATATTGTTCTGGTGTATTAGGTATGTTGGTCATAGTAAGTTGATTGGTCTCCATTACCTCGTTTAGTCCTCCGCTGTTTTCTTGCATTTTTTATTATTTCTTTTTGTTCTTCTTGACTTCTTCTTTCTTGATTCTGTCTTCTAGAAGTTCTTAAATAGTTTTATTTCTTATTTTAGTAGATTTGGGGCGGTTTTCTTCTTTTTTTTAAATTTATTTTTTACGCTGTCACTGCTGTCAAGCGTATGAAGAGGACTATTAAAACTCAATTTAAGTAACTTCTAGCCATTTTAACAAAATAATATGTATTTTTTCTACTAGGTACGGTCGTAGAATCCGGTTTTATTATACAACTTCAACAACCTCACTTTACCCTAAATAGGGAGCTTTTGCTTCGCTAAGAAATGACTCTAAAGCTTTAATTATTATTATTATTATTATTTTATTATTATTATTATTAATTATTATTATTATTATTATTATGTTTAGGGATTTTTTTCTCACTTAGAAAGTGGTTAATTGTAGAGCGGACACTGTGTGCCAAGTTTCTACAATTTTACTTTTTTTTTTTTATAATTATCTGGACAGAAAACGGCGAACAATACTACACCTGTCTAGAACTATTGATTTCTGCAGAGTTGTATAAATGTTATCAGGAAGATTTAAATGTTTGAATGAGTTGTGAATACTGTTAGGGACTATGGCCGTGGCTGACATTACTATTGGATGATGACGGTTTCATTTAGTTGCATTGAACTTTCAATTCTTCTGCTAATTTTAGATATTGATTAATTTATTATTATTATTATGTTCTAGACTCGATTTTCATCGGTGAACTGAAGCCGGGTTAAACCAAGGTATTTCAGGTTTTACCTTATTCGTTGTTCTCTTGTCACTGTTTTAGTTATATAGTCGGGTTAATATTAAGAACTTTACGGACAATATGACAAGGCACTATCAGACATATGTTTTACCTTTAGAAGATGACTGAGATGGAGTGGGGGAGACTGAGGACTTGGGTGTGGCTGCGGGGAGTGATAGTCTCTGGGTAGGTGACGGTCCCTCTGTAAGTTCTCCACCTCTTAGTAAAGGTGTTGCATCAACTGGTGTAGGTGGTTCACTTGCTGGTACAGGCACTGCACCATCCGGTGAAGCTACTGGCTCACTAGGTAAAGAGGTAGGTGCACCGCCTGCCACTGGTATTGGAGGAAACCCTATAAACCATTGAGGTTGTTGAATAACAAGTCAACTTTTCTCCTCCCAAGTTATTATGGACAGAACTGATTCAGACCAAACTCAACATGTCATCAATAACATTTTGAAATTTAGATGACATTCATAACACCTGGTGTGACTTCATTAAAGTCACACAACCACACATACACACACACACAACCACACATACACACACACACACAACCACACATACACAACCTGCTACTAAAATTTGACAAAAAGATATAAAAGAACAGTTCATACGTTTTATTCAAAGCATAGATTTTGAAACTATCCAAGAAAACAAAACCCCCCAAAAAAAATTAACAATTTGGAAGAAAAGAAGACATAGGTCAAAAATAGAAATTTTATATTTCAATTTATTTATATTTTAATTTAAATGAAAACATTTTTTTACCAAAAAAAGAAAAAGAAACTTTAAGAACCTCCGCATTTTAATTTGAAAGAAAATATCCGATAGAAAACATTTAACATTTTTTACCAAAAGAAGAAAAGAAATATTAAGAAAAAACAGATTTATACACATTTGTTTTTAAAAGGCATGGATACAGTTGTGGAACATGCTGAAAATAAACGGCCTCTACTAGTAATTACTAAAGAAAACATTAAAAAAACACTTCTGCCACTAGGCTACATCTTCTGATGATAATTTGCTAAAATAGTTTATGCAAATATTGTTATCAGACTTTAAAGACACCACAACACAGGACATCATAATATTCAAGAGATTAGCATACACTTGAACAATCACTGTCTATTCAAGAGATTGACATACACTTGAACAACACTTGCACCGTGGAGCTGTCGCGCCGAAAGATGTTGCGCTAGTGTGGTGTCGACACTCCGCCCTCACGGAAGAATATTCTTTTTTTATAGGTTCTTTTGTGATCAGTTTTCTTTCGTTTTACTTTTATTTTTTCTTCGGCGTAGTTGGCTGTTTTTCCTTTAAACGATAATAATATGGAGTTTAAGAGTATAGAGTAAGAGTATGGAGTTCAAGAATAGGGAGTTATAATAACTTAACCATTATTTCCTTCTTTTTGTTTTTTTTTGTACCGTTTCAGGCCAGGGGCCTAACTGAAGTGAGTCGTTGCGGATCCTAGATGAGGGAGTGGACTCATCTGTTGCAGATTCCCCCGACAGACCTGACTTACCCTAAATATAGCCAAGGAATCTTGTATAGATTTGAGGGGTATAGAAGAGTCTGATCAATCGTTCCATACCGTCCAGATCTCTACCTCATTTCTTGCCCAGGTATCAAAATATCTTTATACTTTCTTTTTTTTTAAATTTTATTCTAATGAACAAGGCCTTAGGACCTTGAGTAATAAGATATTAATAAGCTATTAGCTTTGTTATCTACCAGTAGCCCTCTGGCTGTCAGGGCAAATCACTTGTAAATAATTTAATAAGTATTATTATAGTTTTACTTAAACTCATCCTACTGAATTGTTTTCAATGTAATTTTAATGATGCTTATTCTTGTCAAATATATTTCATTTTATTTCATAGTGACTGTGTTTTTTTCTGTAATAAACAATTTTTACCATTTTTATCTGCTAATTGATATTGTGATGTTAGTAGTACGGAGACAGAAAGATATCAGAGAGAAGATATCAACTTAAAGTATTTTAGACATCAAGTAAAATACGGGTGGCACTGCTACATAAGAACACTATTTGCAATTAATTATTATTTCACTCTATAATTTTCTTGATTGATAACTAGGTACCTGAAAACTGTGAGTAACAAGAGGGGGTTGGGGGGGGGGTTACCTGGAGGAGTGGGGAGTTCATCTACTGGTATAGGCTTTCCTCTGTTATGCAGAGTGATGGCCTCCCTGTACTGTTTCACTATCCTTCCCATACGTCTGGCTTTGCTTGCATTTCTTTCTTTCTTTGCATTATCTTCTTGCTCAGCATACTTAGCCAGTCTGCTCTCCAGTGCCCCCAGCACTGTCAACTCTGCCTCTGCAAGCACACAAATAAACAAAGCTTAACAGGCGGGAGGGATTTATAAACAAATAACACAAAGCTCGACAGGCGGGGGGGATTTATACGTGGTGTGTTCAAAAAGTATCGCGAATTTTGTGTTTTTTCAAAAATTATTTATTTATTCATGAATACCTATTTTGTCCCCTTTAAAGTTATCCCCATGAGATATTATACACTTGTGCCAACGGTTTTTCAAATCTTCGAAGCACTTCAAATAATCTTTTTTTTTATTTTGTTCAGCTCCTTCAATATCGTTGAGCTAAGCGTAGCATAACATTGTCCTTTCATGGGCCTCTTCAGTTTAGGGAACAGTTTAGGGTATCAGTCGGCTAAATTCAAGAGTACAGATAAATGCACGAGATGTGGCAGGGGCTCACAGGACTGTCCAGCACAGCGGTGGACTTGTTTTGTTTGCAACCGTCTGGGTCATATTGTTAAATTTTGTCCCAATAAGTCATCTTCGTCTCAGGTAGTGCGTAGTGTAGAGGTTGCAAGTGTGGCTGATTCTGAGTTAGTGCAAGTGGCACCACTTAGTGTTAAATTGAATATCTTTGATAAGCCATTTTGTATTGAAGTTGATATTGAAGTGGTGCATCAGTCACACTGCTGCCTCCACATATTTTTTTTTAATAATTTTAGTGATGTTAAATTGAGTAAATTCTCCGGAGAGTTATATGTAGCAAATGGTCAGACAGGTAATTCGGTAGGTGTTGCTAAAGTCTCAGTTGTTTTTAATGGAAGATTATTTTCTGATTTGCCCTTAATTGTCATTGGTAATTGGTTGACAAAGCCACTGTTAGGTCGTAATTGGCTAGATACTATATGGCCAGATTGGCGTTCTATTTTTGCTAATAATATTTTAGTGGAGTCGGATACTAATATAGTTAGTTTTATTAAGTCTTCCTACCCTAATGTTGTCAGTAGTCCAGGTAGGGATGACCCAATTAAGAATGTAAATATCAATATAGAGCTTAAGCCAGAGGCTACCCCTGTTTTTCATAAGGCTTATAACCTTCCTTATGCTTGGAGAGATCAGGTTCAAGCTGAACTTGAAGCATGGGAGGCTAAAGGTATATTTCTAGGGTTGATCATAGTGAGTGGGCATCTCCTATAGTCTGTGTGCCTAAGAAGGATGGTAAAGTTAGAGTATGTGTGGATTTAAAAAGAACGTTAAATCCTAGAGTTGAGGCAAACCAGTATCCGCTGCCTCTAGTCGATGATATTTTTTCTAGTCTTACAGGGGGGAAATGTTTTTGTAAAATCGACCATACTAATGCTTATTTGCAACTTTTAGTAGCTGAACCTAGTAGAAAGTATCTTACAATTAATACTCATATTAATTTAATAGATTAATAATTAATCTTTATTTAGATTAATCAACTAATAATTATATCATATCTTTTTCAGTCTGTAATGGATAAAGTCTTGAGAGGTATACCAGGTGTCTATGGTTACCTGGATGAAGCTATTATAGCGGGAAAAGATAGGGCCCAGTGTCTCTTCCGGTTAAAATTAGTCTTAAAAAGATTGAATGAATATAATATTAAAATAAATTTTGAATAAATTAAGTTTTTAGTACAGGAGTTTTTAGGTTATCAGTAAAGTAGTCAAGGTTTACAACCTAGTCCTAGCAAAGTTGAGGCTATTAGATCAGCTCCATGTCCTACAAATATAAGTCAAGTTAAGTCTTATTTAGGTATGTTGTCGTATTATAGGAAGTTTTTAAACATGCCTGCTGATCTGTTAGAGCCATTATATCGTCTTACTCGTAAAGGTGTTGAATGGGAATGGTCAAATGAGTGTGAGGATGCTTTTGTTAAAAGTAAGTCATTATTGTCTGATAAGTCTTTATTAGTTTTGTTTAACCCGTCTCTACCAATAACAGTAACCACAGATTGTAGTATCTATGGAGTTGGTGCAGTTTTAAGTAATATAGTCAATGGCGTTGAAAAGCCAGTTATGTTTGTTTCATCTACTTTGTCTAAAGCTCAGAGAGGTTACAGTCAGTTGGACCGTGAAGCTTGGGGAATTATATTTGCACTAAAAAAGTTTCACAAGTACTTAGTAGGTCACAAGTTTTTACTAATTACAGATTATGGACCTTTAAAAAGTATTTTTAGTCCTAGTAAGTCTATACCTCAGCTAGCAGCAGCTAGATTACAAAGATGGAATCTTATACTATCATCTTACAATTATGAAATTCAGTATAGAAAGGGTTCAGATATAGGTAATGCTGATGCTATGTCTAGACTACCTCTTCCAGAAGTAACTGAGGATGAGGAGCTGTCTTGTTTATCTATTACTACTACTTTATTTCCAGACAATAAAGTTTTAAATTATGCTGTACTATCTGATGCAACTATTAAAGATTCAATTCTGAATCAGGTCTTAGGTTATACACGCCATGGATGGCCTAATTTTAAATGAATTTAAAATTTAAATTCACAAGATTTAAATGAAAATCTTGTGCCTTATTATAGGCAACGATTGTTGTTAACCATTGAAGACAATTGTCTCTTACTGGGAAACAGAGTTGTTATACCCGACAGTCTTAAGTCTGCTGTCTTAGACTTATTGCACAATGGTCACACTGGTATGGTCTGGGCAAAAATGCTGGCCAGATCTATTGTTTAGTGGCCTGCTTTAGATAATGCTATTGAAGACAAATGTACGTGCAGTGTTTGTCAGATGAATCAGTCCAAGGGTCCAAAGGTCTATAATTCTTGGCCTTCTACTGAAAAGTGCTTCTAGCGTGTACGTGTACATTGATTTTAATGGTGTCAAAATATTAATATTAATTGATGATTTTAGTAAACCGTTAGAATGTTGGATTATGAATCGTACAACTGCTATGGATGTTTGTGTTTGTTTAAAAGATTTTTTTGCTCGTTACAGTTTGGTGCATACTATTGTTACGAACAATGGTCCACCTTTTGCTAGTACTGAATTTACACAGTTTTGTACTTCCTTAGGGATTGAGCTTTTACATTCACCTGCTTATCACCCACCTTCTAATGGTGCTGCAGAAAGGTCAGTTCAAACAGTTAAACATATGTTAATCAAGTCCCTAATGTCTAAAAAATCTATGTCCCTAAAAGATAGACTAACTCACTGTTTATCTAGGTTTACTGCTACTACAACAACTAAAGTAAGTCCAGCTCAGTATGTGTTATCATACTTACCTAGGACAGTGTTATCTCAGTGTAAACCTCAGTCTGTGCCTCCTAGAACACCTAAAGTATTTTCTGCTAATGATACGGTTTTAGCAAGGGCTCCTCCTGATTCTAGATTTAAATAGCTTAAGGGGGTAGTGAAAGTTGTTGTGTCTCCTTTATTATATATCATTCTATTTTCTGATAATTCGGTGAGAAAGGTCCATGTAAATCATTTAAAACCTTTCCATCTTTCGGCTGATGAACAAGCTAGATATCACCGGGGTGTGTCAGATTGTCCTATTGATTCTAATGATGAGCCATCTTCAGAGGAACAGTTACCTCTTGCTTTGCGTAGGACACGTAGGAATATAAAACCACCTGCACGCTATGTTTCTTAGTTTTTTTTTTTATTTTTTATTGTTTGTGTTTTTTTTTGGCCTAGTATGATTATTTGCTACAACGTGGTTTTTTTAATGTTGTTTTACATGCACATTGCTCAGTGTTTGTTTGTTCTTTTTTTAAGGGGGAGTAATGTGGTAGATGATCTTCATTTAGAAGATTGTTTGATTGGTAACCCGATATAACCTACCTGGGGTGAGAGTGGTTGGGGCGGTTGGGTTCGTTGATTAGAAGGCTTTGGAGTACCTCATGTTTTTACAGTTTTCTTTGTTAAATGTTTTTTGTATCTATTAATAATAATAAATATGTATTCTTGATGTGGTATACTTTATTCAAATATAACAATAGCCATAAACCCACAATTCGTCACCAGTTGCGACCCTCTGGAGCAAATTTGGGTCGTCGCAGACAGAGTCCAACATCTCATTAGCAATGTTCATGCAATACTGTTTTTGGTCGCAACTGAGCAATTTTGGTACAAATTTCGTGGCGACTCGTTTCATGCCAAAATCATTGATAAAAATCGAATGGCACGAGCCAATCGATATGTTTAGGTCCTCAGAAACTTCTCTAACGGTGATTCGACGAAGGCCAATATCATTTTCTCCACTTCATTAATTTTTTTGTCTTTTGTTGAAGTGCTCGGGCATCTGCTACGTTCTTCGTTCACATCTTTTCAGCCTTCTGAGAACATTTTGTGCCACCTATAATCATTGCTTTGGTCCAAGGTATCTTCTCCATATGCCACAGTTAACATTCGGAATGCATCCGGGCACTTAATTTCGCTTTTCACACAAAATTTGATACAGGCTCTTTAATCCATTTTTTTTTGAATAGGTAAAAATCCAAGACGATCCAAAACACTTGCAAGCAAAGCAGGAGTCAACAATTAAGTGAACAGTCAAAACAGCCAAGGTTATCAGCATAAGTGAGAGACATGAGTACCAACATAAAGCCACAAAAAGATCGAATTTCGATTATACATAACCTGCAAAAATTCAAAAATCACGATACTTATGAACACACCTCGTAAACAACAACTATATGACAAGGCTGGAAGCCACTTGTATGAGATGGCGTAACTAAGAGTTACTAGGTAACCAGGGTTTATTAAGGGAATCAGGGATTTTCTTATAACACAAGGAAAAAAGTAGCTTTTGAAAATTAACTTGGTATTTACCTGGAGGTTGAGATGATATTTGCACCGCCTCCTTTGTTTTACCTAAGTCTTCCCTTGTAACTGTAGGTGCAGTGCTGGTTGGCGCAGTACTGGGGGCAGAAGCAGGACTAAGCATAGAGGTAGGTGCAGGATTAGGGACAGATGCAGGAGGGGCAGGCATGGTAGAAAGATCTACAGGCTGCCCCCTCTCCACTCCTTGTATAATCACTTCAAATTGCTGTAAACATAAACATGTCAAACTTCATTCAAGTCAAACCACAAACAAGTTTATTAGTTGTTGCTGTAAAACCATTATTAGCTAAATCAAGACCATTAAGAAAAGATATCGCTAGGAACACAGTAGTGTTGCGCCCAACCAATGAAACAAAAAAGTAAAATACCCGCTTAGTCAATAAGAAATGTCAAAAACTAAGAGCTGCCAGTGGTCTATATTAAACTGTACTCACCAAAGTTGAGTCAGTAGCAACAAAACGGCTCAAGGTACATAAAAAATATTATAATATTTTTAAAGGGCGTGCATTGTTGATAAAAATGGAAAAGTTCATTCAAATCAGCCAAATATAAACAGAGAAAACTAGGTTGGTTCATTTCTTCCAAATATTTCATAGATAAACACATCTAGTGTGTGTGTTTTTATTAAAAATAATTTGTTTAAAAGTTATGGTAAAGGTTATTAAAAATCAAATGGTTAATATCTCATAATCTAATAATCATGCAATTCTTGGATGATAATTTATTTTAAGTTACAAGGAAAATATTAAATATTAAAAAAAAATAAAAATAAAAATATAAATTGAATATATTTAACAACTAAAAATGTGTTGTATTTTTTCTCATTTTTATAGATAGATGTATTATGAGATTATTTCACTTAGCAGAGAGAGCAGCTAGTTTGTACTGATTCAATGTTATATAAGATGAGCTTTAACTTCAGGTGCATTCGCGACGCTCGAGCACTCAGAGCGCTCGGGTCAGTGTGTTCAGTGGTGGAGGGTGATGGTGGGGACAAAAATTCCCCTACCATCTCACTGACCACACATAGGTCTTGCGAATGCGTTTTACTCAGGCTCGAGTGTACAGTTATTAGGTTATGTCACTGTTGTCATTTTTTCAAAAATTCAATCATTTAAGTAAAAGTAAAACGTATAAATTAAAGAGAAACAGCACAAAACAGCAGAAACACAACAAAGAAACAAACACAGCACAGCACAGTACATGTGAATATGAAGGTGAGATAAAATTTTGCATTTTCCGCTAAGAAGGTTTCAATTGAATAGGAGTGGGGAGAAGAGATCGAACTGAACCTGCCGAAAGCACGATAAGTAGGATCAGCCCCAACACTACTATCCTGGCTTCCCGCTTCTTTTGGCTCCTCCCCCTGGCCACGCCTCTGAGCACAATCATGGTAACTAGAATACACCTCTTGTTCAGAACGCTCGAGCGTCGCGAATGCACCCTAAATGATAACTAAAGTCAAAATGTTTGGTAGGAGAGAGCTTGGAGCACAAAGCTGATGGCAACACAGGACACAGCACTTTACCTTGATAACTTTGATATGAGACAGAGCAGACTCAATGTCATTATTTCTCTTAGCAGAGAGAGCAGCTAGTTTGTACTGATTCAACCTCTCTGTTAGGGTAGCCAGTATTTCTTGCTTGTTTATAATCTCTTCAACAGGTGGCTCTAAAGGTGTTGTGACTGACTCAACAGGGCGAGGAGATGACACAGCAGATCCCTCTGACTCTACAGGTGGTTCGGGTTGAGGTCTAGGAATGACTACAGGTACAGGAATGTCATCCTGACTCACACTGTCTCCACACTCAGCCTGCCTCATCAGACACTTCAACTGATCCAACCCTCTCTTATACCTGCAACCATTCAATCAACAAATCAATCACCATTCTATAGGATGAGCTGTATATAAGAAATGACACCAACAAACACCGCTGTGCTAATATATCCATAATATTTTCCTCATTTATTGAAAAAAAATAGATTGTCAGCAATAGACTTAAAAATTCCAGATTTCGTTCGGTTGCCAGATTTCGGCTGAGATCAAGTGGGACAAATTGGCGAACGGAGAAGAGAAGGGGGCAATTAAACCATGTTGGATAAAAAAATTTTAGAGGGACACCAAGTTCAGAAGAAAAAATAGGAGTAAAAAAATTTAAAAAAAGGAAAAGAAATTAAATTGCTTTAAAAAGAGATGAATAAACTGAAAATATAGTTGCATAATAAAGAAGAATTATGTATTAAAAAGAAAATAAATATTTTGAGACAAGTAAATAATGACTGTTATTAAGTGGGAAAACAAAACAAAATGGAACTATCTTTTCCGTTGGTATCAATAGCTGGCATATTACAGTACTGTTACCACTCCTTGATATTAATTTTAACAGAACCATGACAGGGTTTTCGCTTAACTTATCTAATAGTTAACCAACATTATTTTGAGTTTTTAATCAGGCCAAAACTTTTTACAATTATTTAGCAGCTACATGGCATGGCAGGATTTTAAATTTAAGCAGGGCAGATTTGTCTGTATCGGGACTGTCCCACCAATCTTGGACCTCCTGGCAACTCTAGGTACATACATCCACAGAACTACCATGATAATAGATAACGTCTAGGTAAAAACCACTCAAGAGGTCTTAAAAACACCTGAAATGGATATCCAGATGAAATCCGAGTTTTAGATTCTTAGTACAACATAATGCTTTTTCATATACCTGCGGTATAAATGAGGAAAAGTAAAAACATACAATAATATCAAGATAAAAACACTGTGTTATGTTAGCAACACTGTGTTATTTTAGCAACACTGTGTTATGTTAGCAACCTGTTATTGAAAACTGGTTAGAAACACTGTGTTGTAAGCACTACTGGTGCTATTTTAGGAATGGTTTAATTTAGCAAACTGGGGTTTATGTTAGCGAATCACTGCGTTATTTTAGCAATCACTGTTATTTTAGAACATTGATTATGTTAGCAAACTGTTAATTTTATGCAAACTGATTGTGTTTTAGAAACACTGTGATTAGAACCTGTGCTTTAGCAACTGTGTTCTTGTTGACACTGTGTTATCGTTAGCACAATGCGTTCTTTTTAGGCAACCGTGTGTTATTTTTAGACAACTGATGTTATTTTAGCAACACTGGTGTTATTTTAGCAATCACTGTGTTATTTTAGCCACATGTGTTTATGTTAGTAACCTGCATTTATTTTAGCACAGTTTTTTTAAAGAACATCGTTTTATGTTCCAACAATGTGGTAATTTTAGCAAACGACTGTGTTGTCTTGAACCTGTTTATTTAGTCAACATGTGCGTTCTTTTAGCAACTGATGTTTTTTAGTACACTGTGTTATTTGTACTGATCCACTGTGTTATGTTAGAAACTGGTTTATTTTAACAACTGTTTATGTTAGCAACTTGTGTTATGTTAGCAACACCTGGCGTATTTTGAACACGTGTTATTTAGCAACCACTGTGTTGTGTAGCAAAGTGTTTATGTTAGCCACTGTTTCTCGTTAGCAACAACTGCGTTATTGTTAGAAATTGGTTAGTGTTAGCACATGTGTTATGTATATAACACGTTGCGTTATTTATGAACCTGTGTTATTTTGCAACATGTGTTATGTTAGCAACCGTCGTTTTTAAGCAACACTGTGTATGTTAGCCAGCTGTGTGATGTTGTAACATGTATTTAGCACCACTGTGTTATTTAGCCATGTGTTAGTAGCAGAAGCTGTGTTATTTTAGCAAATGTTATTTTAGAACAATCGTGTTAATGTAGAAAACTGTGTTAATTTTAGCACACTGTGTTATGTAGCACACTGTGTATGTTGTCAACATGCGGTTATTTTAGCAAACTGTGTTTATTATGAAATTGTGGTTAATGTTAGAAAATGCGTTATTTTAGCATAATGTGTTTATGTAAGCACACTGTGTTATTTTAGCAACACTGTGTTATGTTAGCCACACTGTAAATACCTGCGTGCTTTGCTAGAGTCATTCAGTAGTTTAGCAGCCTGCTCTGCTTTGCTATACAAGTCATATCTCTCACTTAGCAGGGTTACCAATACCTCACCAGACAACATAACACTAGCTGTAGTGGCTTCAGTGTCTACAGGAGTTGGATGCAGGGGTTCAGGGAGCGAGGTGGGCATCATTTCTTCCCCAGTCAGTTGGCTCAGTTCAGCCTGTAATCACAATTTGATTCAGAATCGCTCATAGCCAATCTTACTACACCGGCGGGTTTCAATCAGGGCCCTGTTGAGACCAGTTTAGCCAACATAATTTTAGAGTAATTGTAAATAAAGATTTAGAAAAGTTAATATATATTGAAAAATTAAACTCATGTTTCGCCCAGGTTAAGTGTATATAAATGGATGCTATATTAAAATTATATAAAATTTCTTTGATTTTTTTTACAAACAAAATTTGCTAAAAATGAAAGGAGGAAATTCTGGACATGATCAGCAACAAATTTAGGTACCTATTAGTTATTACGTTTGCTGTTTGGCGGCTACGAGTTGTTCCTAGGTAACGAGGTCTTAGTTCACCCCTTGACAACATCTCCCTTCACTTGCATTTAACATTGTTTATGTTTTCTTGTTACAAATATTTTAATGAAACATTAAATTTTGAAGGGAAATTAAAATTTTATTTAATTTCAAATTTCAAGGGAAATTTATGGTCATGGTAAACTTGCAATTGAGAACCCCTCATGACAAATAATTACAGCAATAATCAGAATAGAGAGGATACCCTCTTCAGAAGAGGATTGACACCCCCACTGATCAATAAGTAGGCAGGATGGAAAATTGAAGGTAAGTTCAAAATGAACAAAGGTTGAAAACCACTGGTGTTTCAACACTCATCACTTTTGGAAATTACCTGACACTGTGCCAATATGCCATTTACAAAAACTAATATTATAAAAAACTGATACACAACCGTACAGGCACGGAGCAGCTAAGTGGCTACATGGGTTGCAGGTTGCAGGTTGGTGTGCAATCATATGCCTCCTTTCATATTGTAGGGAATAGAGAATCCAAAGATAAGGAAGAGAAATAACTCACGAGTATGGATGGATCTTCCGTGTCACTGAGCTCCTCGTCCGAGGCAATATCCCTCATACTAGCCGCTATCATAGAGTCCAGCTTGAGGCTTTCAGTCTTCCCTGCACAGAGAACATGTCATTATACCAGCAATACATGACATGTACTAGTAATCCCCAGACATATAAGCATCCTGATAATTTTAATAGAGTCTATGATTATATTAAACTGATTTAGCCATCACTCATGTTACATATAAATATTATTTATTTCAGTTGTTATGCAACTTAATTATTTTAGTATAAAATAAAATATATTTTCTTTTTTTTTCCTTTTTTAATCATTTTTATTTTTTCATTTTTGTATTTTAGTTTAAATAATGATAAGATTTAATATTTTTCTTTATTGAATAGTAATCGTTTTATGTCTTTGATGAGTGACTCCAGACATGAACAAACATGGGTAGACTATAACACCTTGCGTACAGTTTATCCTTTTGCAGGATTCAAGGTGCATACTTATAATTATGTATAAAAAGAAATATATATATATATGTATATATAATTTATTCTATATGATATATATATATATAAATATATATATATATATATTATCTATTTATAGTATAGTTAATATTACTATTATATATATATATATATATATATATATATATAATATAATATGTCTATTATTATAATATATATATTATTATTATATATATTAATTAATTAAAGATAAAATAATGTAAATATTATTAACGTTTCTTGAATAAAGTTATTTATTTATTTATTTTTGGGTCATTCAATCAAATTCCGTCCAGAATGCATAACTGTTTATATGAGGATCTACTAATATTTCTTTACAGTCTTATAGTCAGGACATATATCTGTATTTAAACAGTTGGTTATGTATCAGGACTTCAGTCGTATTGTCTTATAAATACCGTCTGTAGATATCAGGACTCAGGTACTATGTGTCTACGTTAACAGTTTGTATAAGTGCTCAGTTATCCTGTTACTTAACCGGTCTGGTATGTATCTAGACTCAGTTGACTGTAGCTTAAACCAGTTTGAGTTATAGATCTCATCTATTGTTACCTTTACCAGCAGTAGTATGAGGCACTCAGTTATCTGTTATCTTAACAGTCATGTGTATCAGACTCGAGTCTTACTTGTTTCTTTAACAGTTGTAGTATCAGCTGAGTCTTATTTGTAACTCTAAGCAGTCTGTAGTATCAGGACTCATGTCCTCTGTTTTTAACTTTGTAGAGTAATCAGACTCAGTCTATTGTTATACGTTAGAACGTTGTAGTATCAGGACTTAGTCTATTGTTATTTAAGCATTTGTAGTATGCAGATTGTCCTATCTGTAAATTAAGTCAATAGTATAGGATCAGTCTATCTGTATCTTAACATCTGTAGTTCAGCGAATCATCTATCATTGTTACCTTAACCAGTTTTTGTGTATGGATAGTCCTATCTGTTACATTAACCATTGTTGTAGTATCAGGATGCAGTCCTATTGTAACCTTACCAGTCAATAGTATTAGGATCAGTTATTGTTATTTAAACAGCTGTATAGGATCTAGTTTATCTGTGTTTTTAACAATTTTGTAGTATTCAGGATTCAGTCTATTGTAACTTAACAGTCTGTAGATAGAATCAGTCTATTGTTATGTTATACCGATTGTAATGTTCAGGTCTGTCCATTGTTTTACAGTCTGTTAGGTTCGGTATCAGTCCTATAGTTACTTAACTAAGTTGTAGTTTCTAGGTCAGTTATCTTAATATTGTCTGCAGTAAGGATAGTCTATTGTTTTTAAACGTCTGTAGTATCAGGACTCAGTCGCTTATCTGTTCTTAACTCAGTCGCAGTATTCAGGGACTCATTCATTGTTACTTTTCAACCAGTCTAGTATAAGGACTGCATCTATGTTATGCTTAGATCATCTGCAGTATCAGGACTCAGTCTATGCTTTTATTTAACGCAGCGTAGTACAGGAATCAGTCATTTCTGTGTCATTAATATCTGTAGTATCAGATAGTCTATTGTTCTTATAGTCTGTAGTATCAGGACTCAGTTTCTGTTTATCTAAAGTCTTAGTATCAGGATCAGTCTATATGTATGTTACCAGGTCTGTAGTGATCGGATTCTTAGTCTAGCTGTTATCTTAAACCAGTCTGTAGTATCAGGTAACCAGCCTTCGCTATTTGTTACCAGTCTGTGGAAGCATATCTCAGGCCTATTTTTAAAAGCTTTTTAAATAAACTTGATATACCTGGGTCTTTTCGGACAGGCCTGAGAGGCTGGCGGGAATCCTGACCGAGAATCATATCTAGTTCTGCCTCCAGGTCATCATCGTCTATGTCCCCATCTTCTACCCCTGGGGGCAGCCCTCCAGTCATGTCTCCAATGTCAAACAAACCATACTGAAACAAATAACACGTACAGCCTAGGTTTTTATGAACTGACAGCTTATAAGCTGGCCAACTTGCCAAATTATATTTGACTGCACTAAGACACAGAGACAACAACAACACGTCACTACACACAGCACAAACCCACAATGCACAATAAAAACACAAGGTCACTAACACTGCACAAACACTGGCTGTTTTTATTAATTAATAAAAATCAGTCACAATTATTATTGTGTTCTATTTTCATCATCAAAAAATAAAAACTAGCAAAGACTGAGTAAAGGGCCATGACATTTCTCATTGGCACTGTTTAGAGCTCCATGTCTGGCACTGTCTAGAGCTCCATGTCTGGCACTGTCTAGAGCTCCATGTAGCAAGCTTTATACAGAGTATTCATATTTATTGGACGAGACACAGGAGCCAATTTCCTAGCTTTCTAATTCGTTAATGAGATATCAGACATAGCACGAGTTGAACGTCATACTGTTGCCTGAAAATTCTAATGATTCATAATAGACCAAGAGCCCATGACAAAAATCAGGAGTGGGTGGACCCAAAGATTTGGCCCCTCCCATTGACCATACTTGCTGGTCTAATTTGGATAGTGCAAGTCTGCCCTATCTTATAATATAGACTGATTAGTCCCACAAAAAAACCTTTACAACTCAACTCTTGTTAGTGTGCATATATTAATGCAGTTAGTCTACTACCTTATGAATATGCTTCGTTTCTGGCAGAGAAAGCTCAAAATGTCCTAAAAAAACCCTGTTTTGACTGAAGAGTCCCAGTATGATTATCAAGTAGATAATTCTGGTAGTTTCTCTTATTAGTACCCTGCAGTTCATCTCGAAGACATAGTCAAAGTTTCCTTCAAAACGTCATCAGCCATATGACCAGATTTTAAACTGGCAGACTAGTTATTTATTACTAACTATATTAAGCAGAATAATTTTAATTATCTCTCATGCTGGAACTCATTATTCATAATTTGTCATTTTTGCCTCACATTTAGCAAAGGTCTGCCCGCCAAATGTCCCAGCCACAGTGTGGCAGAATTGGTACTTAATAATATTTTGGGACCTTCCAGGACCAAACATTTATTATTTTCTCAGTCAAGGACCCATATCTAGGGTGGCAAATTATTATTTAATTACTACGTACACACAGCAAATTTGGCAGGTGATCTTATTCCACAATTCAATACGAAACGGTTCTTGCACCATATTTGTTTAGTCAATCGAGTGAGATGACTTCATAACTAATCCCGCCAAAACATCGCATCTTTCATTGTGAAGGTTCACTTAGATTATAAGGAAGTTTAAAATAAAACAAAAATATTTAATTAAATTGTGGTTTCTTTGCATAATAATTAACTGACACTAAAAAAGTAATATTTCAAAAGTTATTTAAAACAGTAAAATTTTAGTAAAATAGAAAATAATAGTTGGAGAAGGTTATCAATAAATAGATCGCATCTGAAGGTAATACAGCGTATTGGGAGATCGATCTAGATTTCATCTCCCTAGTTCTACATATCCGGCTGGATTTCCTTCGCATAGTTCTAACCGTATTTAGATATCGTACTTAATACGATCCGCTGATTAAGAAGTGTTAGTGAACGTACTAAATGTATCTCTGGTATGGAGAGTAGGTCTGACAGGTATCTTGCATGGGTAAAGCCTACACTACAGTCCATCGTTTAGTTTAACACTCTTGACAGGTCAGTTTAGACACCACAGTTTTTAATGAAAAAAATCCCAGCAAGAAGGGACGGGAAAAAACTATGTAAACAAATCAGGTTATTCTACCCATATTTCTTGGCATGTTTTTTTACATTTCTTTGGTTTTTTATTTTTAAACATCATTTTTAAGAATTAATTTGAAAGTAGTTCAAAAACGATTTAATCAAAAGAGAACCACAAACAAAGTGAACCGATTGCCGGGAAGAGGTTTTTTCCTTACCTGTTATTTGGTAGGGATTTTTTTCTACTTTTTAAGGAGAGTGGCAGCAGCTTCCTACTGAATTGTCATCCAAAATACTTAATGACCTTGTGGATTTTTTAAACTAAACTATATTACTGTAGATATCAGACCATTGCTTTGCCTTATCTATGAGAGTACATCTAACAAAATAAACAGGTACCTGAGAGAGTCCTCCTCGGCTCTTCTTGCCTCTCTCGTCCTTACGCGATCTACTCATAACCAGTCACAACTGTTTAAATAACTAATCAACGAATTAAACATTTACTAAAATACAGTTGAAATCATCGTTTGCAATATATATTCTTCTTTTTCTTCTTTGCGTTATCAGACGTTTATTCAAGTTCGAGTCATAGAATAACTATTACTAGAGAGCCCTATAAGTTAAATTGTAAACATCGATAATTAGTAACTCTGACCAACCTTCGATATATAAATACAATCAAAATAGTTCAAATTACAATAAATTTATAGGACAATGTTTAAAAATACAAATCATACATAAAATTTGTGAAAGCAAAATCAATTGATTTAAGATAATCTTAACTCACTCTTGCAGGAGGTTTCAATATGGTTACACAAAGCCCCTAAGATCCTTGGTATTCAAACAGGCTATACCCCCTCTAGTAATATATCTCTATGGGTCGAGTCCTATGCGTTTTAGCCTAAGGTTTTAGCGCATACGACGGTTAATGATGAAAGAATAACAAAACATAACCGGATAATTACCTCGCGTAGGGAATAACCTGTTCTGTATGTAAAGTCGTGTTGTGAAATTCAAGAAGGAGTAGGATGTCTACTACAGCTATAGTAGTTGGTCTCGGAGTCGCTGCCGTCGGCTTCCTTGGTAATGTTTCATTATGTTACAATTATTTCATGTTGTCATTCTGCTGTGTTGCGTCACGCAGCTCACCTTCTACCGGCTACAGTATTACACACGGTTTTAATCAGTTGACAGCCTGGGAAAATATTGTTGAGGAACCAATAAGGCTTACCTGATATGAAATTGTGAGCGTGCTATGACATTCAGATAAAGTGATGTGAAAATGAGGGGTCGGTGGTAGAGACAGTGTTCCCACTCCTACCCTTTCCCTTGTGAAAAGCGACCCTAATCTGCAGTAAGATTTGAAGTTTTCTGCAAAATATTTTACAGAATGAGGTCTTATTTTGCATGACAGGTACTTCCAAGATAGCGCGAGCGTTGAAATAAATAAATATGCCTAGAAAGACAATAATTTAATCTCTATAATTTAACACATATGTACAGCATTTGCCGCCCCCAGAGTATTTCAACCTGGCAAATGCCAGGTTGATTCATCAAAACAGTCCACAGACTGCATAGAAGCGACAATCCTGCAAAAAAATACCCAAACCAAAAAAATATAAAATTATCCTTAACCCACACCTAAGTCTCCTGGCATTACCCTGATTTCATACATCGTAAAGTATAGGTACCTGGTGATGATTTCATGAACTACATCAAATTTCATGTACCCTAGTATAAGAGTGAGATAGTAGGTATAGGGAAGAAATGGATGAATTTTTACATCTCGTACCTATTTTGTCGTCCCAAGTTTTACTACTGTGCAGAAACTTATCATACGAATAATCTTAAGAAAATCAACACGTACCCTCATCAACACCCCTATTAAACAACAGAAATTCTAAAAATTAAAGACATATACAGACTGACAGGTTTAAAGCGAGTGCATACTGGAAAACACACACTTACAAGAACAGAACATGACAAGACAAGAGCATTAGAACATGACGCATACCAACCCCAACCCCCTCACATGAAGACAACTACAGGACAGAGACAATGGTACTACATGGTAACTTATCTATTCAATCAACTACCAACAAATGTATAAGACAACATCGATGAACCATCCTTCAAAACTTACCAACCAACTTATATATTGGTAACCAACTTACCAATATATACTTTCTTACAAAATACACTACAACAAAATTAAAGACACCAACCAATTAACTTCCCTTTATATAAATAAAATACGGGCCTTCGGCCCGTAGCCGCTACGCGGTCTCGGCGCTTCGTGCCTCGTCCGCTCCGCGGCATCGGCCCACTGGGCCGCTCCGCGGCCCGTGTGCCTCCCAGTGGCCGCTTCGCGGCCACATTGTTGTTGTTTTGTATTATGTATGGTTTCACTATCGTTTCTTGTTACATGGCATTTTGCCACGTATTTAGCGAATTTTCACAAACTCGTTTCACAGGCGGGCTTCGCGGGCCTGAGAGGCTTTCTCACTTGATTTTATTAATCAATATAATATTGATATTACAGTTAACAAGCAATATAAAAAAATAATAAGTATATTTGAATACATAACTAATACGTTTTTTAGTGAGGTATAAAGAATACAAGAAAAAAATCCACACGTTGCAACTGTTGGAGTAACCTTGTATAAAGGGTAAGAAAAGATTATAGTTTCATCTTTCATCAGTTTTAGTTATCGTCCACCATACAAAAGGGCATTAACTCTTACATACATTTATGATTGTTTATGCAATTTAAAGAAAACTGTCAAATTTTTTTTGTAAACAAATTGTTTATTTGAGTATAATATTTAGGTTGAAAAAAATATATTAAGGTTATTTAAAATAAAAATACCGTTTTCGTCACTTAGGATTGTCCGATTGAGCTGAAACCGGTCGCAATCGTTTTAGAATGACTTCGACTATGTAAAGACTACTTCGAGGTTCTTCCGCTTTACGGGCCTGCTTTGCTCGGTGTGGTTTAGTGGAAGCCATTTTTGTCCTGTCTCTCTGGGACAGCAGGCTTACCAGGATGGAGCAAGAGGTAGAGGCCCCTCTTTTATAATATAATAAAAGCTAATAAATTCCGATTCCGCTCACTCCCACCCTCAACTTCGGCCATCCGAACAACCTCATTAGCGTCATTTTCATAATGAAAATTCGCTAAAATATATTGATGATTATTTAAAATAAAAATACCGTTTGCGTCACTTAGGATTGTCCGATTGAGCTGAAACTGGTCGCATTCGTTTTAGAATAACTTCGACCATATAAAGACTACTTCGATGTTCTTCCTCTTTACGGGTCTGCTTAGCTCGGCGTGGTTCAGTGGAAGCCATTTTGCCCTGTCTCTCTGGGACAGTAGGCTTATCATGATGGAGCAAGAGGTAGAGGTCTCTCTTTTATACTATATCCCTACCCTCTAATACTACTGAACCCAACAGATATCGTACGAGTCTTTGACCTAGACGTATACATATATACAAGATTGTATATATATGTATACCAATTGCGCCATTTGTGATGGTTCGATTGAGCTGAAATTGGTCTTAATCGATTCAGCTAGCCGTCTACTTAAACACGAAATACTTTGTTTTGAAGCCATTTTAAGTTTCAAAAATTTTTTTTCATGACGTCATAACTTTGGTTGATGACGTCAAATATTAAATATATATAATTAATATTATTAATTATATATATATAATATATATATATATATATATATATATATATATATACATATATAACTTTTTCGGACATATATTTTTGTTATCAGGAAGCCAATAGGAACCGATTCCACCCACTCCCACTCTCAACTTCCGTCATCCGAACAACCTCATAAGCGTCATTTTCATTATGAAAATTCGCTAAAAATATTTATATTAACCTATTTTACTATTACTGAATAATTATCACTTACTTTAATTAATATAAACCTCATTTTTTTTCCTTCAAAAATTTATATTAAATATTCTCATTTATTTATTTATTTTTTTAAATATTACTTACAGCCTACAAAATACGGGCCTTCGGCCCGTAGCCGCTACGCGGCCTCGGCGCTTCGCGCCTCGTCCGCTCCGCAGCGTCGGCCCACCGGGCCGCTTCGCGGCCCGGGGGCCTCCCTGTGGCCGCTTCGCGGCCACATTGTTGTTGTTTTGTATTTTGTGTTGTTTCATTATTGTTCTTTTTACATGGCATTTTGCCATGTACCTAGCGAATTTTCACAGCCTCTCCACACAGGCCCGCTTCGCGGGCCTGAGAGGCTTTCTCACAAATTTGATTTTACTAATTAAGATTTTATTAATACTTTATTATTAAAATCTTATTTTATAAATCTTATTATTTGAGTGATAACAGTGATAAGAATCTGTGAACATCGTAGTGCGAGTTTTTTTGCGAATTTTAATAGCTTTATACCGTTAAAAAATGGCAAATAAGTGCCAAGAGTGTAGTAAAGATTGTGTCCGTGGACAAAAAAGTTGTAATTGTGAACTGTGTGGAAACATTTTCCACGTAGAGTGTTTAAAAAATAACTACGGCACAACCGAAAGACGTACCCTGGAACTAAATGAAAGGGCCTTAATTTTCCTGTGCGTCGATTGTAAAACAAAATTTATAGCCAATAAACCACTATTCCAAAGCAAAGTTATAGAGGGAGCTAACATTTCGAATAATAACGAGCATTCCTGCACTTGCACGGCGATCGCTTCAACGGTGGTTGATCACCTGAACCTAATAAGCGAAAATCAGAAAAACTTAACACTGCGATTTGAAAAATTAGAGAAACTTGCTCTTTATAATAAAAGTAATCGAGAAAATGACGAACTTGAAAATACTTTCAATAAAAAAAATGACGAAATTGTTAATAATAAGTACGATGATAAGATTTCTGGAGCCAAAATAAATGTCGATGTGGAGGGGGGTCCAAACATAAACAAAGAAAACAGTGTTACCAATAGACCTTTACCAGATCTAAACGGAATAAGAGTGGTTGAGCTTTCAGAAACTCAACAAACTTTTGAAAATGGCGGTAACTTAAGCGAAATTCAAACTAACTCAGAAAATAGCGTGAACATAGAAAATATTGATAAGGAAAAAAATAATGTAAAACAAAATTGCCATAAAAACAAAAATTCCTATGCTAAAGTGTTGAGCAATAACAAAAAACTTAATACTTTAATAGGAACCGACTTAAGTAATAATGGAAATGAAGTTAATGAAAACTTTACTAAAAAAGATGTATCACTTCAAGGAGTGCCAAAAAGAGCGTGGCTTCACATTAGTAAAGTTCTGAAAGGGGTTACAAAAGAAACTGTAGCGGAGTATGTGTGTAAGAGATTAAAGCTTGATAAGGATGAGGTAATCTGTGATCAGATCAGCGAACACCCTAATTATCCTGTGTTTAGACTTGGTCTTGATTTTGAATGGCTAGATAAAGTTATGGACTGCTCATTTTGGCCAAAAAATGTTCAAATACGCCGTTTTTTATGGGCAAGAAAGAAGAAAAACTTCAGGAAATAACTAAACAGGGACTACAGGATAATAATGAAGCAAGCAGTTCTAATAATTTTATCTATAGTAATGTAAGATCGCTAAAGGAAAAGATCAATGAGATAAGTCAAACCATTGATAAGGACAAAATTAAATTCCTTTGTTTCACTGAAACATGGATAAAACCTAGCGAAGCTAAGTATGCTACGATTGAGGGTTATAGACTAGCAGCCTCTTACTGTAGATCCAACTCTCGAGGAGGAGGAGTTGCTATTTATGTATCTCATAATATAGACTGCCAAATATATTCCAGGTATGAAACGTTCAGTTAGCTCAGATTTTGAAGGTTGTGCTATCAACTTGTCAGCCTCAACACCATTATATTGTGCTTATATAGATCCCCTAGTGGAGATATTGATACATTTCTGAATAAACTGGAAATAGCATTAACAAAATTAATTAGATCTACGGCAAACATTTACATAGCTGGTGATTTTAACATAAACCTCAGTGATCAATACAATAGAGACGTCGTGAAATTCAAAAATTTATTATTATCTCATGGTCTTGAAATAAAGTTTGATAAAGTTACAAGACCTGCCAGCCAAACTTGTTTAGACAGCATTATATCAAACCAAATGCTAGAGAATGTATTGATTAGTCCTTATCAATACTCTGATCACTATGCACTAACGACAGTGATTCCAATGAAAAGATGTGACTTAAGGAAAATTAAAACTATAAAGATAAAATCAAGAAAATTTACAGAAGATGGTTTTATTAAGCTCAAAAGTATCCTAACTGCACAAAACTTCAAATGTGACAATATAGCCTCCTGTGAATATAAATGGGATCTTCTAATTAACTCAATCTCTGATGCTTTTCCGGTATCTGAAAAAAGTATAAAAAAACATTAGTAAAAGTAAAATAAAGTATAACAATCAAGAACTTAAAACATTAAAAAATCAAATACTTACAGCAGTATCTATAAATAAAGAGTTCAATGATGTCATCCTGGGAAAGAAAATTACTAAGCTCAGAAAAGAGTATCGAGTAAAACTTAAAGAAGCCGAAAAAGAAGCTGTCAGTAAATATATGACTCAGAGTATTAACAGTTCTAAAGCAATATGGCAATATATCAAAGATAAAACATCTGATCAAACAGTCACTACTGTGAGTGAAAAGCTAAACTCAGAAAATTTTAATAAGTATTTTTCTGACTTACCTGATGTTATGAACAAAAACTTACCTGAATCTGTTGTTGGTTGGGAACAGCTGATGAAGACTCCTCCAGTAGAGCATCCTCTCCTTCTGCAACCTGTAACAAAGAAAGAAATTATTGAAATTTTAAACAAATTAGACAACAAAGCTTCATGTGATATTTATTATTTCAATAACAAATTAATTAAAAACATAACTGACCTTATAGCTGAACCTTTAGTTGAACTTATTAATTCTTCATACCTATTAGGCCATTTTCCATCTGTTCTAAAAAATTAGTAAAGTTACACCTATATATAAAAAGAAAGGAGATAAAGATGACATCAATAACTATAGGCCAATTACAATAACTCCTATATTATCAAAAATATTTGAAAAGACATTAAAATCTAGACTTCTCAACTTTCTTGAAGGAAATAAAATATTGAGCAAGCATCAGTTTGGTTTTCGTCAAAACATGGGTACAATTGATGCTCTAGAAGATATGGCTGATTTTGTCATCAATGCTTTAAAATAAAGAAGAAGCTATGGCAATATGCTGTGACCTTGCCAAAGCATTCGATAGCATGCCATTAGATATATTATTCAAAAAAGCAGACTACTATGGTCTTCAGGGTATTACACTTCTGATCAATCAACTATTTAACAGACAGAGAGCAGATAGTATTCTTCAACAACAAATTCTCATCAAAGAGAAAGATAAGGTATGGAGTGCCACAAGGCTCAGTCCTAGGACCAATTTTATTTTTAATCTTTATCAATGATTTACCAGCCTTCATTCAGTTATGCCTGCTTTTTGCTGATGATTCAACATTTTTATTAAAGAATATAAATAACAGTGTACTTGTTGAAGATATGAACCTGACTGTTAAATTGGCTAAAGACTGGTTTCTAGCAAATCGCTTAACTATCAATGAGGACAAAACTCAACAGCTCACTTTTTCTCTCAGGAAAAAACAAAGTGAAGAAACTATTAAAATACTCGGAGTAACATGGGATTCTCATTTACGATGGGATAAGCACATTAAGTGTATGCTGAATAGTTTATCTTCAGTAATATATATGATAAGAAGCCTAAGAGACAAAGTAAGCAAAGATGTTTTAAAGATGATGTACTATGCTTACTTCCATTCAAGAATATCATACTGTGTCCGCCTTTGGGGAGGAGCTACAAAAGTCGGTGAAGTATTCATCCTACAAAAGAAAATAATAAGAATCATAAATGGTCTCAGCTACAAGGAATCATGCAAAGAAAGCTTTAAAACCCTTCGGATACTTACTCTACCTTCTCTCTACATATACAACTTACTTACCTACGCTAAACAGAACTTCAATAGCCTACAGGACAAGAGCCACGCCTACAACACCAGACACTACAACAAACTGGACTACCCTGCCCATCGTCTCACGCTGACTAACCGTTCACCACTCTACATGTCTCGTAAATGTTATAACCACCTTCCAGAATCCATCACTCAACTTCCACATCAACAATTTCAAGTAGTAGTTAAAAATTTTCTTATAGGAAAAGCCTTTTATTCTGTTGACGAATATCTTTTATCGAAGATATGATTTGGTTTAATTTAATTTAATTTAGTTTTAGTTAGGTTATAAGATTTTTTGACGTCACTAGACAATGTACAGACATTGTAATGGTGGGAATAAGAATTATTATTATTATTATTAATAGTATGCTATAATATTAAAACTAACAAGCATTATAAACAAAAATATATTCATGATTTTTGTTTTTAAATAAAAATACCGTTTCCGTCACTTAGGATCATAGATAAACAATATTAACATAGATGGCTCACTCAAAGATTTAAAAAAAAATAGTTGATGGGATGCAGGAGGCTCATGTAGTACAGTCTAGTGGTGACAGCGTGAAACTGTCACATATTTTTTTACATAGATCTTTGTTTACTTTTATTTTATTTTACTAAACGATTGGCAATTGTTTGTTTTTAAAAAAAATACTACAGCACAATCTAGTAGAGAATAGAGCAAATATATTTTTACTACTAGCGCTATTCAAGACTCTAGTGATGAGACCCCCAACTTAAATCATAAACACAAACTTGTCAATTGAGTGTTCCTACTACACTCGGGAGTGAACCATCTATCTTAGGATTGTCTGATTGAGCTGAAACCGGTCGCAATCGTTTTAGAATGATTTCGACCATATAAAGACTACTTCGAGGTTCTTCCGCTTTACGGGCCTGCTTTGTTCGGCGTGGTTTAGTGGAAGCCATTTTTTGTCCTCTCTCTGGGACAGCAGGCTTACCAGGATGGAGCAAGAGGTAGAGGTCCATCTTTTATACTATATCCCCACCTCTAGCACTACTAAACACAACAGATATCGTACAAGTCTTTGACCTGGACGTATACATATATACAAGATTATATATATATGTTATACCGATTGCGCCATTTGTGATGGTTCGATTGAGCTGAAATTGGTCTTAATCGATTCAGCTAGCCGTCTACCTAAACACGAAATATCCTTGTTTTAAAGCCATTTCAAGTTTCAAAAAAATGTTTTTTTCATGACGTCATAACTTTGATTGATGACGTCATAATTTTTTATAACAATAGGCCTCGTAACTCCTCAACATCTCGCGATTTGCAAAGTTTCGTTTCAATTTGAGAACGCCTTCGAGAGTTATCGTTCGCCATACGAAAGGGTAGAAACTCTTACATACATATATATATACTATATATATATATATATATATATATATTATATATATATATATATATTATATATATATATAATATATATATATATATATATAATATACATATATAAACTTTTTTCGGACATATATTTTTGTTATCAGGAAGCCAATAGGAACCGATTCCGCTCACTCCCACCCTCAACTTCCGTCATCCGAACAACCTCATAAGCGTCATTTTCATTATGAAAATTCGCTAAAAGAGCACTAAATAGCAATATTTTAAACTGCTACTTCTTATATTATACACTCTTACTCTTTGATACGAACAGATCAACTCCCACTGCACAGGACTCACATCCTTCAGTGGGAGTTTTAATTTTCTATCAATTTTTGTAAACATTTATTGCATGTACATTTATTAAAGTTTTTGGATTTATTAAAGAGTTTATGAACTGGACGATCCTACCTTCAACAATGTAAAAAATCATTTTCCTGCTATTCGCGGTTCAAAGTCCGTAGCAGCGCCACCGTCGCTGATAAGAAATTGATAACAAAAGGGTGATCAATCATAGAGATATATACTAGAGGGAGCATAGCCTATCTTAATACATTGAGAGGCCTGAAACATTTTTAGTGGGGCTCTAGGGGCTCTGTGAAACCTCATTGAAACCTCCTCCAAGAGAGAGTTGAGGTTATAATAAATTAATTGTTTTGGGCTTCCCACAGATTGCTTGTGTTGTGATTTGTATTTTAAACATTCTACTATATAATTTACTGTTTTATTTTGTTCTGTTTATTTGATAATGATGATAATCGAATGTGGTCAGGTTACTTTTTCGATGTTTCAAAATTCAACCAATAGGGCCCCTCTAGTAATATATCTCTATGTGATCAATAGTAAAAGACAAATATAAATAGTTTGACATTTCTAAAAGCAAACTTAGTGTAATTATTTATTATGTAAAGGTACACACTGTACCAAATTTCAACTCAATTGATTTATTTTTCAATTTTTGAACGAACGTAAGTGAGTTCTTACATTCAGAAGATTGGGACGGCGCGTATGTTGTTTGTTTGTATGTTTGTATGTTTGTATGTTTTTGTGTTTGTTGTGTTTGTTGTACGTGTCGCGATAACTGCCGTAAAAATTGACCGATTTTTGATAAAATTTTGTATACAGGTAAAACTAATTAATGTGTCAGAGCTGTATAGTTTTTGGTAATATTCCGAAAAATATTTCAAAATGGCAGCCAAAATGGCGGACCGGATAAAAATTTTGAGCGAAAAAATCGTGTTGTATATCGTTTGAAAGCTCTTAAAGAGTAGAAAAAGAAAATATATGTTTCATGGTCAAAATTTAAATTTTTTTTGAATAATTTAAAAATGGCGGCTAAAATAATGAACCCAAAAATTTAAATTGAAGGAATAACTCGAGTAATATATCGTTGTAAAGCTCTTGATTAGTAGACAAAAAATGTTATATACTAAATTCCGAAAAATTCAACATGGCGGCCATAATTTAATATAATAATTAGTTTTTACTAATTTTATAAGAATTTACAAGATAAAGATCTATTGTAATATACTTTAGATACTTTTATACAAGTAAATTAACTATATGTCAGAGCTGTATATAGTTTTTGGTAATATTCCGAAAAATATATTCAAAATGGCGGCAATATGGCGGACCGGATAAAACATTTTTAAGCAAAAAATCGTGTTGTACATCGTTTAAAGCTCTTAAAGAGTAGAAAAAGAAAATATATTTTCATGGTCAACATTTCAAATTTTTTTTAATTTAAAAATGGCGCCTAAAATAATAAACTCAAAAAAATAAAATTTTAAAAACGAGCCTTCTTTTACCATTTATTATTATAAATATACGCGAGCCTTTTTAATATGCATTAATATTAAATATAAGCAATATAGCGAGCGAAGCGAGCCTATTTTTAACGTTGTATTATACAAATATAAAGCAATCTAGCGAGCGAAGCGAGCCTTTTTTACTATGCATTAATATTAAATATAAGCAATCTAGCGAGCGAAGCGAGCCTTTTTTACTATGCATTAATATTAAATATAAGCAGTCTAGCGAGCGAAGCGAGCCATTTTTACTATGCATATAAATATTAAATATAAAGCAATCTAGCGAGCGAAGCGAGCCTTTTTTAAATATATATTTTATTATAAATATAAGCAAACTAGCGAGCAAAGCGAGCCTATTTTTAACGTAGTATTATTATAAATATAAGCAATCTAGCAAGCAAATCGAGCCTATTTTTAAACGTTGTATTATTACAAATATAAGCAATCTAGCGAGCGAAGCGAGCCTTTTTTACTATGCATTAATATTAAATATAAGCAATCTAGCCAGCGAAGCGAGCCTTTTTTACATATATTTTATTATAAATATAGCAATCTAGCGAGCGAAGCGGGCCTATTTTTAACGTTGTTTATTATAAATATAAGCAATCTAGCGAGCGAAGCGAGCCTTTTTTACTATGCATTAATATTTAATATAAGCAATCTAGCGAGCAAAGCGAGCCTTCTTTACTATGTATTAATAAATATACGCAATCTAGCGAGCGAAGCGAGCCTTCTTTTACTTGCATAATATAATACGCAATCTACGAAGCGAAGCGAGCCTAATTTACAATAATTTATTATAAATATAAGCAATCTAGCGAGCGAAGCGAGCCTATTTTTAACGTTGTATTACTTATAAATCTACGCAATCTAGCGAGCCCTTCTTTTACCATTTATTATTATAAATATAATCAATCTAGCGAGCGAAGCGAGCCTTCTTTTACATGCAGGAATATAAATCTACGCAATCTAGCGAGCGGAGGAGCCTTCTTTTACCATTTATTATTATAAATATATGCAATCAAGCGAGCGAAGCGAGCCTTTTTTTACTATGCATTAATATAATCTAACGCAAATCTAGCGAGCGAAGCGAGCCTTTTTACAATATATTATTATAAATATAAGCAATCTAGCGAGCGAAGCGAGCCTATTTTTAACGTTGCTAAGCATCTAGCGAGCAAAGCGAGCCTTTTTTACAATATATTTTATTATAAATATAAGCAATCAGCGAGCGAGCGAGCCCTTTTTTATCTTGTATTATTATAAATATAAGCAATCTAGCGACGTAGCGAGCCTTTTTACTATGTAAATGTTAAAGTACCTAACTAGCAAGCGATGCGAGCCTTTTTGAGTTTATACTTTAAAATAGTATAGCATCCGAATGTTTTGATAAACTCATTTCGCGTTGTTTTTAAATAATTTTTTTTTATGTTATTTTTTGCCGTGAGTTCTTGATGCAACGCATTACTAGTTTACAATTACTTAAAAACGTGCACTGTTCATTGAACGAACGTAAGTGAGTTCTTACATTTCAGAAGATTGGGACGGCGCGTAAGTTTGTATGTTTGTATGTTTGTGTGTTTGTTTGTACGTGTCGCGATAACTGCCGTAAAAATTGACAGATTTTGATAAAATTTGTATACAGGTAAAACTAATTATGAGTCAGAGCTGTATAGTTTTTGGTAATATTCCGAAAATATTTTCAAAATGGCGGCCAAAATGGCATACCGGAATAAAAAAAATTTTTGAGCGAAAAAAATCGTGTTGTATATCGTTTCAAAGCTCTTAAAGAGTAGAAAAAGAAAATATATGTTTCATGGTCAACATTTTAAAATTTTTTGAATAATTTAAAAAAGGCGGCCAAAATAATGAACTCAAAAAATTTAAAATTAAAGAAATAACTCGAGTATATATCGTGTAAAGCTCTGATTAGTAGAAAAAAATGTTATATACTAAATTCGAAAAAATTAACACGGCGGCCATATTTAATATAATAATAAATTTTTTACTAATTTTATTAAGAATTTATAAGATAAAGATCTATTGTAATATACTTTAGATACTTTTATACAAGTAAAATTAACTAATGTCAGAGCTGTATAGTTTTTGGTAATATTCCGAAAAATATTTTCAAAAATGGCAGCCAAATATGGCGGACCGGATAAAAAATTTTTGAGCAAAAAATCGTGTTGTATATCGTTTAAAAGCTCTTAAAGAGTAGAAAAAAGAAAATATATTTTCATGGTCAGCATTTCAATTTTTTTAATAAAATTAAAAAATGCGGCTAAAATAATAAACTCAAAAAAATAAATTTAAAGCGAGCCTTTTAGCGATTTCATTATGAAATGACGCTATGAGGTTGTTCGGATGACGGAAGTGAGGGTGGGAGTGAGTGGAATCGGTCCTATTGGCTTCCTGATAACAAAATATATATGCCCGAAAAAGTTTTATAATATGTGTATATATATATATATATATATATTATATATATATATATATATATATATATATAATATAAACTTGAATTACACATCCTATGTGCCCAAGGTTTATAAATGCCTTCCTGATGAGCCAATATACTATAAAAAGTCATCCTATAAAGTGCCATTTTTTACTATATAAATTGTCCCCTAATGTGCCATTTTATGACTACGTGATTGCCTTAGCAACTCGGTAGTATCAAATAAATTTCTTTATTATTATTTAAAATTGACAATGCTAGTTCAGATAGGAAAATTAAGGAGGGGGACGAAAAAATGCCCCAAAATTGTCCAAAATAAATCGTTTACACGATATTTGCCATTTTACGAATTTACAAATTAATTAATGAATATAATAATTAAAGTTATAAAATTTGCCTTCCTAATGAGCCAATATACCATAAAAAGTCATCCTAAGTGCCATTTTTTACTATATAAATTGCCCTCCAATGTGCCATTTTATGACTACGCGATGCTTAGCAACTCGGTAGTATTAAATATATTGCTTTATTAATATTAAAATTGACGCATGCTTGGTTCAGATGGAAAATCGAGGAGGGGACGAAAATGCTCAAAATTGTCTAAAAATTAATCGTCCGCGATATTTCCCATTTTACTAATTAACAAATTAATTATGAAATATAATAATTAAAGGTTATAAATTGCCTTCCTAATGAGCCAATATACCCATAAAAGTCATCCTAAAGTGCCATTTTTTACTATATAATTGCCCTCCTAATGTGCCCATTTTTATGACTACGCGAATTGCTTAGCAACTCGGTAGTATCAAATAATATTGCTTTTATAATATTTAAAATTGACGCATGCTGGTTCAGATGGAAAAATCGAGGGAGGGACCGAAAAATGCCCAAAATGTCTAAAATTAATCGTCTACGCGATATTTCCCATTTTACTAATTAACAAATTTAAATATAATAATAATTAAAGGTTATAAATTGCCTTCCTAATGAGCCAATATACTAAAAAAGTCATCCTAAAAGTGCATTTTTTACTATATAAATTGCCCTCTAAATTGCCATTTTATGACTACCGGATTGCCTTTGCAACTCGTAATATCAATAATATTCTTTAATAATATTTAAAATTGACGCTTGGTTCAGATGGAAAAAAATCGAGGAGGGACAAATGCTCAAAATTGTCTAAAATTAATCGTCTAACGCGATATTTCCTATTTTTACGAATTTACAAATTACATAATGATATAATAATTAAAGTTTATAATTGCCTTCCTAATGAGCCAAATATACCATATAAAGTCATCCTAAGTGTCATTTTTTACTATAAATTGCCTCCTAATGTGCCATTTTAATGACTACGCGATTGCTTTGCAACTCGTAAGTAGAAAAATATTTCTTTATTAATATTTAAAATTGACATGCTTGGTTCAGATGGAAAAATCTAGCAGGGACGAAAAATGCTCAAAATTGTCTAAAATTAATCGTTTACCGCGATATTTGCCATTTTACGAATTTACAAATTAAATTAATGAATATAATAATTAAAGTTTATAAATTGCCTTCCTGATAGCCAATATACCATAAAAAGTCATCCTTAAGTGCCATTTTTAAATCTAATAAATTGCCAATCCCTAATGTGCCATTTTATGACTACGCGATTGCTTTGCAACTCGGTAGTATCAAATGATATTTTTTATCATTAATTAGAATCGTCTTGCTAGTCCAGATGGGGGTTCGATGGGGGTCGAAAAGTGCTAAAAATTGTCTAGGATCAACCGTTCACGAGAAATATTTCCTATTTACGAATTTACAATTAATATGAATATAATAATTAAAGTTTATAAATTGCCTTCCTGATGAGCCAATATACTATAAAAGTTATCCTAAAGTGTCATTTTTTACTATATAAATTACCCTCCATGTGCCATTTTTTTAGAATGTTATGTAATCTATTGAGGCTGCGAGAAGGTGTTTGAGCTAGTTATACTACACCAACATTACAGAATAAGAGTTTAGTGGTTGGTATTTTTAATATCTGCAGGCTTAAAGATCCAAATAGTATTAAAATCCCATCCTTTTGTGTCAGATGATTTTGGCACTTGTGGCACCAAAGGATGGTTTTATATATAGTTTTGGCACAAAGATGTCATTTTGGCACAAGATGACTTGGCACAAAAGAGGTAATTTATAAAGTTTTGACTCAGAAAGAGTATGATTCAAAATATATATATATATATATATATTATATATTATATATATATATATATATATATATATAATATATATATATAATATATATATATCCACTTATTACTTATTACAGTTATACATGTTCTATTTCTTACTCATTATACAGGGTCATCGTAGGTAACTGATAATATATATAAATATATATATATATATATATATATATATATATATATATGTTGTATGTAAGATTTCTACCCTTCGTATGGCGAACGATAACTCTCGAAAGCGTTGTCAAATTGAAACGAAACTTTGCAAATCGCGAGATGTTGTGGAGGTTACTAGCCTATTGTTTATAAAAACCATTATGACGTCATCAACCAAATTATGACGTCATGAAAAAAAAAAATTTTAAACTTAAAATGGCTTTAAAACAAGGTAATCTAGTATTTAGGTAGACGGCTAGCTGAATCGATAAACCAATTTCAGCTCAATCGAACCATCACAAATGGCGCAAACAGTATACATAATATATAATGTTTGTATTATGTATACGTCTAGGTCAAAGACTTGTACGATATTGTTAGGTTAGTGTGAGAGGGTGGGGAGTAGTATAAAAGATGGACCTCTACCTCTTGCTCCATCCTGGTAAGCCTGCTGTCCCAGAGAACAGGACAAAAATGGCTTCCACTAAAACCAGCCGAGCAAAGCAGGCCCGTAAAGCGGAAGAACCTCGAAGTAGTCTTAAAATGTCGAAGTCATTCTAAAACGATTGCGACCGTTTTCAGCTCAATCAGACAATCCTAAGAATAGATGGTCACTCCCGAGTGTAGTAGGAACATCCAATTGAACAAGTTTGTGTTTATTTAAGTTGGGCCTCATCACTAGAGTCTTGAATAGCGCTAGTAGTAAAAATATATTGCTCTATTCTCTACTAGATTGTGCTGTAGTATTTTTTAAAAACAAACAGTTGCCAATCGTTTAGTAAAATAAAATAAAAGTAACAAAGATCTAATGTATGCTGAGTATTCGCGATGTATTTTTGTTTTAATAAAAAACTTGGGGCCTCATCACGCGAAGCAAGCACCATTGTTTTTCTTAAAAAAATAACAATAATTCATTTTTAGTTTTTTTAGAACTTAACATTTAAATTTGCTATCTGAATATAACATCTCGGGTTTTACGCAAACGGATAGTAAAGAAACAAACAAAAATTGAAACTCTGACATTAGAGGTTTAAATCCAAGGGGGACGACAGATGGGTGAAGTAAGATGAGAAATTATTTTTTTCACTTTTTACCATTTTATACGAAATTCTTATAGAGATTCTTGGGATCACTCATCCATCGACTCCTCATGATTCTAGCGCTGAAAAGCGGATGGAAGACTTGATTACCTCAACAGCTCGTTGTTTGGTTGAATAAAAATAAATAATAAAGTTCAGAATAAAATATGTGACAGTTTCAACGCTGTCACACTAGACTGTACTACTTGAGCCTTCCTGCATCCCATCAACTATTTTTTTAAAATCTTTGAGTGAGCCATCCTATGTTAATGATTGTTTAATCTATGATTCCTAAGTGACGGAAACGGTATTTTATTTAAAAACACTAAATCATGAATATAATTTTTGTTTATACATGCTTGGTTAGTTTTAATAATATAGCAACTATTAATAAATAAAGTATTAAAAACTTAATTAGTAAAATCAATTTTGTGAGAAAGCCTCTCAGGCCCGCGAAGCGGCCTGTGTGGAAGAGGCTGTGAAAATCGCTAGGTACATGGCAAATGCCATTAAAAGACAATAATGAAACAACAATCATACAAACAACAACAATGTGGCCGCGAAGCGGCCACAGGGAGGCCCGAGCCGCGAAGCGGCCCGGCTGGGCCGACGCCGCGAAGCGGGCCGAGGCCGCGAAAGCGCCGAGGCCGCGTAGCGGCTACGGGCCCGAAGCCCCGTATTTAACTATGTATATTTAACATACGCATCAAGGCCAGCGAAAGCGGAGCCTTTTAGCGAATTTTCTAATGAATGACGCTTAGAGGTTGTTCGGATGACGGAAGTGAGGGTGGGAGTGAGTGGAATCTATTGGCTTCCCTGAAACAAATATATGTCCGAAAAAAGTTTATATATATATGTATATATATATATATATATATAATATATAATTTGTATAATATATATATATATATATATAATATATATAATATATATTATATATATATAATATTATATATATATATATAATAACACTTTTTTCAAATATAAAATATGTGAGGCGGCCCTTATAATAGGTTTGCTTACAACACAGCGTACTATCCAATCCTAAAAAGACAATTGGTCAGATTACAACTAAGGGTTCAAATTAAAATATGTACATAAATTTAAAAACTTTAATCTATAGATAACAGACTTGTATTCAACTTATTGTTGTACAGTTAATTTATATGAAATTAAATTTTATGAATAAATATGATGATTATTATGCCTAATGAGTCAAGAATTATGTTTTCAAAGACAGTACGCGAATAATTCTTGGTCTACACCGATCCCTGTCGAAGAATGTTTTGTTCTTTCTGGTATAGCCCCCCTCGAGCCAAAACCACAACACCGTACACGACATATTTCTGCTCCGTGAGAAGCTCTAAAATTGTTCT
>JACMZG010000028.1:145434-178580 GCA_018340805.1 Microvelia longipes
GGCTCAGAAATCACGAAAAATAGTACGTGGCCGATTAAGTAAGATTAAATCACTCAAAATGTGCGCAGGATATAAAAGTCATACAAAATAAAAAAAAAAAAAAAAAAAAAAAAAAAAAAAAAAAAAAAAAAAAAAAAAAATAGAGATAACTAAGATAAGGAAAAGAAAGTACGAACAAATACAACAAAAATAATAAAATAAAGAAATGAAAAAAACTAAAAAATATAACGAGAGAGGCATAACATGTTAAATAAAAGTATAGGGGGTATATTACTTTTTTTTGATGCCAGGAGGTTGACGGATTTTTCAGGACAAGTTGATGGGCTACCTCCCCAATTGCGACGGAGAGGAGTGGTGGTATCTTCGGGGAGTTTTTTAAGGATTTGGGCTTTATATAGGTCATTAAAGGAGGTGTTTTGGTGGGATCGGGCGTGCACTGCAACGGTTAGATCACTTCTTGGGTCCCGGCATGATTGTCTGTGGTTGTTTAATACGCAGGTTGAAAGGAGTTGATTGTTTTCTCCTACGTAAAAACAATCACACTGCCTACACTCAAGGCAATATACAACGTTACTGAAGTGCAGGTTGAGGGATGAAGGATTTGATAGGAAATTAGTTGACGGACTAGTGAAGGTAGTAGCCGGATCTAGGATAGGGCAGGTATCCTATATATCAGTGGTTCCCAACCAGGGGTCCTGGGACCCCTTGGGGGTCCCGGGAGCAATTTTACAAACTATATATTAAAAGTAAAAAAATATTATTTTTTTTTTGTGTGTGTAACTTCAATAAATAATTAAATTATTAATTATTTATTACTGATTAGTGTTAGAATTTATTTTTAATTACTATCCGTTCGCTATATATAAGTATATTAAAAATTTAAGAAATATATATATAAATATATATATTTAGCAGGGGTCCAGGAAGTTTAGTTCAAAATATTCCAGGGGTCCCAAGTATAAAAATTTAGGGGACCACTGCTATAAAATTGGGATAAACATATATATATATATATAATATATATAATATTTATATATTAATATATATATATATATATATATATATATATATAATATATATTATATATATATATATATATATTATATATATATATATATAATATATATATATATATATATATATATATATATATATATATATATATGTATGTAAGAGTTTCTACCCTTTCGTATGGCGAACGATAACTCTCGAAGGCTTTGTCAAATTAAAACGAAACTTTGCAATCGCGAGATGTTATGGAGGTTACGAGGCCTATTGTTATTAAAGACATTATGACGTCATCAACCAAAGTTATGACGTCATGAAAAAAAAAGTTTTTTTGAAACTTTTTTACTTATATTTTATTATAAATATAAGCAACCTAGCGAGCGAAGCGAGCCTATTTTTAAAATTTGTACTATTATAAATAAAAGCAATCTAGCGAGCGAAGCGAGCCTTTTTTACTTGCATTAATATAAATATACGCAATCTGCGAGCGAAGCGAGCCTTTATTTTAATTTGTATTAAGCAATGTAGCGAGCGAAGCGAGCCTTCTTTAAGAATGTATCATTGTAAATATATATATTTATCATTATAAATATACGCAATCTAGCGAGCGAAGAGAGCCTTTTTTACTTGCTTAAATATAAATTTACGCAATCTAGCGAGCGAAGCGAGCTTTTTTACTATATATTTTATTATATAATTAATAAGCAATCTAGCGAGCGAAGCGAGCCTATTTTTATCTTTGTATTATTTTAAATATGTAAATGTTTAAGATATCTAATCCAGAAAGCGAAGCGAGCCTTTTTGAGTTTATACTTTAAAATAGTATAGCATCCGAATGTTTTGATAAACTCATTTCGCTTGCTTTAAACAAATGTTTATGTATTTTTTGACGTGAGTTCTTGATGCAACGCATTACTAGTCTGATAAAAATTAAACTAATGCTGATAATAAGATAACACTTGGCACATATGTTACTCTTATACATAGCCACATGCGTGCCATATGTCAAAATGATCACATATTTTGACACGGTTTTTGTGACGTCATTAACCTGGTTTGCTGAGTCAGCATAATTTTGAAAAAATCGGCGAATTTCAGGGTTAATATTTTTTCGCCGTGAAAAAGGTCAATATTTATGTTTTTTGAGATGCTGAATCGAATGAAACCGGTCCGAAGTCGAAACGACCACTCTAAGTGACTAAACAATCGAAAAAACCATTGTAAATTACCGAAAACAAAATTTAGGTCGATAAAAAATAAATTTCGAGTAGGGTGTCGTTTTCTATGTATTTTTAGGCGCTGAATCGAATAAAACCGGTCCGAAGTCAATAAGACCACTCTAAGTTACCAAAATGTCAAAAAACCACAAAAATTATAGAAAACCAAAAGAACGGTCGTTGAAAATTAAATTTCGAATATAAGTTTACAACTAGAAAAGAATTCTGGCACGGTGGTCCGCATGTCGGGCGAATTTCCTTTGGATGCGACCACTCAAACCCAGAGTACCTGGGTTTAAATCCTAGTAGAGTCAATAATTTTTTATCGTTTTTTTTTTACCTAATATAAGTTTACAACTACAAAATAATTCTGGCGCGGTGGTCCGCATGTCGCTACCGCAGTGTTGTGAATGCACCTTAAAGGTGCATTCACAATACTGCGGTAGCGATGCGTCCGTGTGTAGCAGTCATTGCGATGCGGAAAATGATGGTCCACAATTGCCACGCTACGGCCGCAAAAGCCGCTAACGCAGCGCACTCTTGTTCCAAATTTTGGAAACAAAAATATATTTTTCTTTACAAAGATAAATACAAAGAAGAAAAGGTTGTTTTGGACTAGCTGTGTCTTTTTAGATTTCATTTTAATTTTTTTATTTTATCAATTATTTAATTTATTCAATCATGTCTGATTATAATAGGAACTTTCACATTAAATGACAGTCCTTCTTTGTCAACTAAGAGAACAGAACAATTTCAACCAAGAGAACAGAATAATGTATAACACTTTTGATAACGATTACATACATAGAGATATATACTAGAGGGGCATAGCCTATATTAATACATTGAGAGGCTGAAACATTTTTAGTGGGGCTCTCAGGGGCTCTGTGTAACCTCATTGAAACCTCCTCCAAGAGGGAGTTGAGGTTATAATTAATCAATTGTTTTCAGCTTCCCGCAGATTGTTTGTTGTGATTTGTATTTTAAACATTCTACTATATAATTTACTGTTTGCGAATTTCCTTTGGAAATTCGCCTAATGGAATAGGCGTCATGGCGGAATTGGAACCTCGGACCACGACACAAATCCGTTTCAGAGGTCCCTTATGACGAAAAAAATAAGTTTCGTGAGACTTTATATATATATATATATATATATATATATATATATATATATATAATATATATAGTACTATATATATATTATAATATATATATATATATATATATATATATATATATATTATAATTATTATAATATATAATATATATATAATATATAGAATATATATTATATATATATATAATTACATATATATATTATATATATATATATATATATATTATATATATATATATATATATATATATATAATATATATATATATATATATATATATATGTATTTAGACACTTTTCTTGTAAACACTCTATCTTTCGAACGGATTAATATTTTTTAAACCAAACTTGGTACAAAAATCAACCTTCGGGAGGACACGAACCCTATTGAAAACCAGGTTTTTGTGACGTCATCAACCCGGTTTGCTGAGTCAGCGAAATTTTCAAAAAATCGGCAAAATTCAGGGTTAATATTTTTTGCCGCGAAAAAGGTCAATATTTATGTTTTTGAGACGCTGAATCGAATGAAACCGGTCGAAGTCGATACGACCACGCTAAGTGACCTAAAAATCGAAAAAACCATTGTAAATGACCAAAACCAAAATTTAGGTCGATAAAAGATAAATTTCGAGTAGGGTGTCGTTTTCTATGTATTTTGGGCGCTGAATCGAATGAAACCGGTCCGAAGTCGATACGACCACTTTAAGCTACCAAAAAGTCGAAAAAACCACAAAAATTTATAAAAAACCAAAATTACGGTCATTGAAAATTAAATTTCGAGTAGGGTGTCGTTTTTCTATGTTTTTTGGGCCTCTGAGTTGAATACCAGTGGTCCAGAGTCAATACGACCACTCAAACTCAGGGTACCTGGGTTCAAATCCTGGAAGGGTCGATATTTTTTTATCGTTTTTTTTACTTAATATAAGTTTACAACTAAGAAAATAATTCTGGCGCGGTGGTCCGCATGTCGGGCGAATTTCCTTTGGATGCGTGCACTCAAACTCAGAGTACCTGGGTTCAAATCCTAGTAGGGACAATAATTTTTTATTGTTTTTTTACCTAATATAAGTTTACAACTAGAAAATAATTCTGGCGCGGTGGTCCGCATGTCGGGCGAATTTCCTTTGGATGCGTGTTTCCGTGCTTTTTACATTATATTAAGTTTTCAACTACTAAATAAATAATTCCGGCGCGGTGGTCCGCTGTCGGGCGAATTTCATTTATTATGCGTGTTTCCGTAATAAACAACCCATTTCTTGCTATGCAAGAACCATGCCATTGCGTGTTCCGGTTCATGCTTTAGAACCTAAGCAGTTACTCAATTGTCAAGCACTGCTCGTAACTCATTTTGTCTGTATTTTTCAAAGGAAATGCGCTAAAACCTTTAAAGATAACTTACTAAGCTTAAAGATAAGTAACTATGCTTTAAACTAGTGCAAATAATAGTGCGTACATCTAATTTTAGAGGCATAGTTTTGTACAACCAACTGGATAATTATGCGCATTTCCTTTGAAAAATACAGACAAAATGAGTTACGAGCAGTGCTTGACAATTGAGTAACTGCTTAGGTTCTAAAGCATGAACCGGAACCACGCAATGGCATGGTTCTTGCATAAGCAAGAAATGGGTTGTTTATTACGGAAACACGCATAATAAATGAAATTCGCCCGACAGCGGACCACCGCGCCGGAATTATTTATTTAGTAGTTGAAAACTTATATAATGTAAAAAGCACGGAAACACGCATCCAAAGGAAATTCGCCCGACATGCGGACCACCGCGCCAGAATTTTTTTTTGTTCTGTTTATTTGATGATAATGATAATCGAATGTTGTCAGGTTACTTTTCGATGTTTCAAAATTCAACCAGTAGGGCCCCTCTAGTAATATATCTCTATGATTGCATAGGTTGGAATTTGAGCTGTCACCGCACGCAACGCCCGGACGCATCGCTACCGCCGTATTGTGAATGCACCTCAATAGTATATATAGAAGGAGCACTACTGATAACGCGAAAGGTTCATTGGTGCACTTAAGTAATGCTGCCACCCTAATAATATACAATTTTCTAAAAACAAGTTGGCAATACTTCCGGTTGCTGAATTATTATGTTCTATTATTAATTACTGATTGATTCATACAATTCTAATATAAACATCGGTGCATTAAAATATTTAAAGCATTTTAAATTGTAGTTTAACGTATTTATTAAAATTATATTAAAAGTAGTCCTTGTCAACTAAATGTGGATTCTTGTATTCCACCTCCCTTTTGCCATCTAAGACCGGGTTTATTAAATACTCAGCAGGAGTTTTAAGTTATTATACTTGTTCTTTACGATCTTTCTTCAATAATAGATAATTATGACACATATTTAAAATAATGTTTTGTTGTCAGGTTGGCAGCATTACTTAAGTGCACCAGTCAAACGGCTTTCGTGTTATCAGTGGAATTACACTGTGTTTACGGTCCTGTGCTCCTTCTATATATAGTATTATTTTAAGCCCTCTTCCGATTTCGAGAGGAATACTACTGTTTTGTTTGGGTTTTGATTCTTAAAGTTGTTTTAATTTGATTTTAATCAAAAGGTTATGTTTTTAATCTAAAAACTAAATATTATTTTGTTATTATATCTTAATATTGTTATTTTTTTACTTTTGTTTGTGCTGTGTCTTTTTAAAGTGTTAAATTTTTTTTTTTAATAAATAATAAATAAATCGTTTATTTATATATAAATACCTGTTTACAAAGGTTAAATTACAAATTATAAATAAATAAAATAATATATATTGACCATTCGTATCGCATAAGCTCAAGGCTTGTGCGCGACACGAGTCTACTCCTTATATCTAATGCTTATATCTACTCCTATATCTAATTAAATAAAGAAAAAAGCATAAAAAAGTATACATTTATGAATTTAAGTAAACAAAGTTAAACAAACAAAAGAGAAAAATAAATGTATTGCCTAATTAGGTACCTAAGAATTTTTTTAACTTATTTTTAAAGGTCTTGTAAGGGACAGTAGAAAGAATATGTATGGGCAAGTTATTGTACAGTCTAGGAGCTGTGAAAGCACTGTGATTACACGCAGCTAATGTTCTGCAGCTTGGCGCAACTATCCTCTCATCGTCTTAACTTCTAGTCTGATATTTATGTCTGAATAATTGAAAATTAGAAATATTTTTCTTAATTAATAAAATCTGCTTAAATTTGTACAAATCTCTTATATAAGGCACATTAAAATCCTTAAAAACTTGGTCTGAAGCATATCTTATGTTTTTCTTTAAGCAGATTTTAATAATTCTTTTCTGTGTTATTTCCAATAATTCATACTGGATGGCACCAAGTCCGCCCCATCCTAAAATACCGTACTGAAGGATGGACTGGCAAAGAACTAGATATACTGTCCTCGAGTTCTTTAATGAGAGAATAGTTCGCAGCTGAAGAAATTTATAAATGGTTTTTATAAGCCTAGAACATAGATACTGTACATGTGCTTTCCATTTCATATTCTTATCTATTATAAATCCTAGTTACCGAATTTCTTCACATTGCTTTAAAGGCTCGCAACTACATTCATATGTCAAGCAGTTTGAGTTGTGCAATTTGATTTGCCAGGCTTTATCATTATTTAACTGTACTTTATTCAAGGATCCTGCTTCAGTAATAGAAAAGCATATATATTTCGTTTTCAAGATGTTTAATGAGAGTCTATGTTCATCTAACCAAGCTTTGATTAGATTTATTCCTAAATTGGCTACTCTAAATACATCTTTCCAAGATTTTTCATGAAAAATTGCTACAGTATCATCTGTAAAAGAGGTCAAATTAAAATATGGTCTTTTTAACTCTAGTAGGTCGTTCAAATAAATTATAAATAATATTGGTCCTAAGCAGGTTCCTTGAGGAATTCCTATGTTTATTTCTACAGCATCACTCAAAAGCCCATCAATCCTAACTTGCTGTTTTCTATTGCTCATATATGATTTTAAAAAAATAGTGCTATTCTTCTAACTCCAATCCGTTTTAGTTTCTCTAATAATAAACTGTGATTTACTGTATCAAAAGCTTTAAATAAATCTAAAAATATACCTATAACTTTATTCCCAGAGTCTAGTGAGCTTATTATTTCCTTAGTTACGCTATAAATTGCATCTTGTGTGCTTAATTCTTGTCAAATCCCATATTGATTTTTGCTGATTATTTTATTTGACTCGATGAAGTTAATCAGTCTGGATTTAATTAATTTTTCAAAAAGCTTAGAAAGACTTAGTAACAGAGAAATAGGTCTATAATTTGTGAGTTCTATCCTTTTCCCACCTTTGAAAAGTGGCACAACTACTGCTTGTTTCAGTTCGTTAGGAAAAATTCCTTGATTTATGCACAAGTTAAAACAGTGAACAATAGGAACAACAATAAGACTGATAACCTTTTTAAGTAAAGCTGAAGAGATACCATCGTATCCAGGGGCCGTATTACTACTCAATGATTTGGTTAATTTGATTATTTCATCACTGTCAACAGGAACAAGTGCTATTGATCTATCACAAGTTTTATGTTCAAATCTTTGTTTTTTAGCGAATTTTCATAATGAAAATGACGCTTATGAGGTTGTTCGGATGACGGAAGTTGAGGGTGGGAGTGAGCGGAATCGGTTCCTATTGACTTCCTGATAACAAAAATATATGTCCGAAAAAAAGTTTATATATATATATTATATATATGTATATATATATATATATATATATATGTATGGTAAGAGTTTCTACCCTTTCGTATGGCGAACGATAACTCTCGAAGGCGTTCTCAAATTGAAACGAAACTTTGCAAATCGCGAGATGTCGAGGAGGTTACGAGGCCTATTGTTTATAAAAACATTATGACGTCATCAACCAAAGTTATGACGTCATGAAAAAAATTTTTTTTTTGAAACTTGAAATGGCTATAAAACAAGGTATTTCGTGTTTAGGTAGACGGCTAGCTGAATCGATTAAGACCGATTTCAGCTCAATCGAACCATCACAAATGGCGCAAACGGTATACATATATATATAATCTTGTATATATGTACACGTCTAGGTCAAAGACTCGTACGATATCTGTTGGGTTCAGTAGTGTTAGAGGGTGGTGATATAGTATAAAAGAGGGGCCTCTACCTCTAGCTCCATCTTGGTAAGCCTACTGTCCCAGAGAGACAGGACAAAAATGGCTTCCACTAACCACGCCGAGCTAAGCAGGCCCGTAAAGCGGAAGAACCTCGAAGTAGTCTTTATATGGTCGAAGTCATTCTAAAACGATTGCGACCGGTTTCAGCTCAGTCAGGCAATCTTAAGTGACGGAAACGGCATTTTTATTTAAAAACTATAATCATGAATATATTTTTGTTTATAATTGTCGCGGCCGCCGCTAGGTTTATTTTTATCTATATTTGTTTTGTTTTTTTTGTAATGTTTTTGTTTTGGACAACACTGTCAGGAAAGAATTATGTTTGACGTATTTTATTCTAGTTTTTCGATTCGTTTCAAGATTTATTAGTTTAGACGGTAAAATATTCTTTTACAGGTTCTAACCAGGGTTCAAATGGGTTTTTTACGGGTTCTTGTTCGATTATTGTTCGCGAAAACGGGACGTTTTATGTTACAGTTGTCCCTTCTTCGTATCGATACTTATATCAATAAAACTATGTGAAAGTTAAAGCTGTCTGACTTTAAATTTGTGTAGCTAGAATGAATTTCGTGACGATTGTTGCGCGATTGCCGGCACAATAATGCTTCTTAATTTTAATATTATAGCATACTATTAATAATAGAGTATGAATAAAATCTCAATTAGCAAAATCAAATTTGTGAGAAAGCCTCTCAGGCCCGCGAAGCGGGCCTTTGTGGAAAGGCTGTGAAAATTCGCTAGATACATGGCAAAATGCCATGTAACAAGAACAACACATAATACAAACCAACAACAATGTGGCCGCGAAGCGGCCACAGGGAGGCCCCAGGGCCGCGAAGCGGCCCGGTGGGCCGACGCCGTGGAGCGGACGAGGCGCGAAGCGCCGAGGCCGCGTAGCGGCTACGGGCCGAAGGCCCGTATTTAGATTACATATTGTTTTGGCAATATCTACATCTATTTTAGAAAAATAATGATTAAATTCTTCCGCTATGTCTAGTGAAGAGTTAACAGAGCCGGATCCATCATATTTTTTAATTTCACTAATACTAGTTTTACATTTGTTATTAACATCCATTGCTTCATTTACAGTTTCCCAGAACTTTTTTGAATCTCCTATGTTATTTTTAAATTTCGTACAATAAAAATCGTCTTTTGCTATCCTAATTAACTTTGTTACTATATTTCTATATAGTAATAACTATATCCTAACAAAAACACTCCGTGAAAAAATCCAGCCAAGTCTTGCATAAAAAGATATGATATCATAGTTTACGCCAAGTCTATTCATACGCTGTTTTCATAAATCCTAACAGATATAGATGATTATTTAATATCCGCAACGTATGCGCTCAAAAGCCTTACAAAATTTAACAGTAAAGAAATTTCTGACTAGACAAGAACGCAGAGGTAAACTTATTTAATCATGAATTTCTTCCTCAAATAATATTGAAGGTTTTTATTAAAAACTAGGTATAACCTATTTATTTATCCTATTTTTAATTTTGATATTTAGCGCTCTTGCCAAGTCAGAAATTTCTTTACTGTTAAATTTTGTAAGGCTTTTGAGCGCATACGTTGCGGATATTAAATAATCATCTATATCTGTTAAGATTTATGAAAACAGCGTATGAATAGACTTGGCGTAAACTATGATATCATATCTTTTTACACAAAACTTGGCTGGATTTTTTCACGGAGTGTTTTTGTTAGGATCTCACTTCTTTTTGTAAGTAATTTCGATTAACTTTGCTGCTGAACCAAAGATGTGTGGATTTTGGAAGAGCCTATTTTCTGTCTTTTTTGGTCCATCTTAATGTCACATGTAGATAATAAACCTAGACGGCATTTAAATTTCTGTTATTACCGTGTGTTGATACTTGCACTACCTTAACTATTTTTTTACAAATATTAATTTACGACACTCTAACCCACGCCTTTTAAATAAAAAACCCTTGAGTTCACATGTCGACTAATCTTTTTCTGATATTTATTTAGATGCTGATTTAACTGTTAATAATCGAGTAGTTTGCTCTTTGCATAGTTTCTTGCAATTTATAATATTATACTTCCCATTGGTATTACTTTCAAACATGATAAATAGTAATTTTATTAAAAATATTAGATGACATATATATATATATATATATATATATATATATATATATATATATATATATATATATATTTATATTGCTGCTGAAGGTGAAAGCAGGTACTGTTTGCTAACATGTGGTTAGCATGCTAGGCAATATTTAGGAGATCAAATTAAAATATTGCAAATTTGACAATTTTTCCTTGCTTTACCAAACAAACCCTACCCTCATTTCAAATTTCAAGTTTCTACGATTATTAGAAGTGCCTTAGAATTATGATGAGTGAGTCAGTCAATCAGTCAGTCAGCGTCGAAAATTGTCATTTTCGAAGCGCAATTTCTCGTTTTCTATAACGAGATAAAGAATTGTAATTTCTCAAGTAATATTGCTTTGATATGATCTTTGCGTAAGCCAACTTGTAAGATTCTAGGATAACCAGGTCAAAAGATATAAGGGGGTAGAAAATGCTCCGAATTGCTTCGGGAAAAGGGTGTTCGTCAGTGCCAGCCTTGGATATGAAACGTACCTTATAAAGCAAGACTTGGCTGGGGCACTGCCGTGCCCCCAGATTTCTTTTAGTTTTGATTAGTTTAAAGTTGTTTTTTATATTTCTATTCTTAAATCAAATTTATTTCTTAATATTCTTGGTATTATTTCTTAATTCGGATGGTATAGTTCAATTATCTTAATCAGTTTATTTTATCTTAATGTAATTGTTCTAAAATGTTATGCATTATTTCTATTCTCTTGGTTTTACTGCTTAAATGATATTTAAGAAGTAGATCCTGGAGTTTAAATGTTATTTGAAAAACGATACCATTTATTACATTTTATAACAAGTACGTTACAGTAAAATTAACTAAACAAGACAATACTTCGCCGTTTTGATCGGGTTGGTCAGTTAAAAAATATTATACCATATAACTTAGACCATATAAAATTTTAAATATGAAAAAATAATTTGAACGAGAAGAAGAGCTATCATTTATATAGTGTGAAAGTTCCCATTATCATGATTAAATAAATTAAATATTTGATGTAATGTAAAAATTAAAATATTAAAAAGACACAGCTCGTCCAAAACAACCTTCTTCGTTTTTTTTACCTTTGTTAAGAAAAACAAAATATATTTTTGTTTCAAAAATTCGGAACTAGAGTGCGCTGTGTTAGCGGCTTTTGCGGCCGTAGCGTTGTTATTGTGGAACAAGGATCTTGAATAAAGAGGATGACGCACTAAGTCGATTAGCCATACAAAAAAGTGACCCCATCGAAAACAAAAAATATAATTCAACACGAAAGGTCAATGCTTAAGGTGGGGTGGGAATGGAAAAGGAACTCAGCGTCGGGGACCTGACCTGGGTTCCGCTTTTATCCACTAGAATGCGCTAGAAGAGAAAACTAGTCTGTAGTATGAAGAGGGGGCGTTCCTTAGTTGGGGGTGTGTGGAGCGCCTTCTCCCACTCTTCGCCACCGCCTTACCCGATTTATATTAGACTTATCTTGTTTGTCTCGAGATGAGACTATTTTCTTACCTACACGTATAATACTGTACTTATTGATACGAACTAAAAATTCGTTCACTTATTAATATATGTACACAGTTATTCATGTTTTATACTCTCACGTATATATTTATAGCAAACTAGCGAGCGAAATGAGCCTTTTTTAGTGTACCTAATTTTACACTTCACTGTTTTGCGAGCTTAGACAGCCTCTTTTTATATATAGCTTTTGCATTCTTGCGAGCGAAGAGAGCCCTTTTAATGAATTTAATATGTTGCCTCTTGATATGAGCCTAGTTATCTTGCGAAGCGCCTCTTTTTATACGCTCTTGTATATACTTATCTTACCAAAAACCATTTATATGGTAAAATATTCCCTGCCTAGTCTTTGTTTCAAAAAAGTAGGGAAATCATCTTTTCTGTCCCATGCACCAAGTCATGTCCGTATTGGGTGGAGACTCTCATAGGCGTTTCAAAGTAAAGCTGCTAGGTTGACAATAGTCAAGGGCCCTGTTTAAATTAAGAGGCAATCACCCGCTTCTTCTCCTTGGCGGCAAACCAGCTGTGTGAACGAGTGAAATATCAAAGAATTCAGGTGTTCATGGAGATTAATCATAACAGATTTTAGCAGTTATCATAATTGCAGCAGTTTTACTAAACTGCATAGATCCAGGCGTATACAAAAGAAATGAATGAATAAATATAATCAGGCACTATACCCTATATATATATAGGGTATAGAGTATACCCTTGCAAACACTACCTCTAAAGGTGATGATTGAAGGAGAAGAAGTTGATGATTGCCTCTCAAAGTAAATAGGGCCCTTAACTATTGCCAACCTAGCAAATTCACTTTGAAACGCCTATGACATGACTTGATGGGACAGAAAAGTTGATTTCCCTACTTTTTTGGACCAAAGACTTGGAGGGGAGTATTTTACCACATAAGCGGTTTTTGGTAAGATTTAATGACTTTTTGTACGGCTCCTGTTTTATGTAAAAACAGACGTAAACATAATACGTGTAGTAAATAAAGCTGTAAAGAGTGTCAAGGTATTATATATACCACTCTCAAGCTTTGTTTTCTGCGGCGCGTACAACATAGGATTGATTAATTTGGGATTTATTGATATAAGAATTTTAAAAAGGCATAAAAAATCCAAAAGACCTCAAACACCAAAATCCATTCATTAGTAAAGAGTGCAGATGGGTCAACTTAAATAAAAGTCGCGATCGCTAGCTTAGTTTCTAGCTCCGTGTTTAGCACAGGAATGTTGAATTTGAGATTTTATCAAGCGTAAGACAAATTCAAAAAGTCACCACATATCAAAATGTGTTCAGTACTCTTGGCTGCAGGCTAGTTTTTCGCTCCGCGTTAAGCGTAAAAACATCGATTTTAGATTTGAATGAGGTAGGAATACACACGAGCATAAGAGAAATCTAAAAAGTCTTTACACATCAAAATCCGTTCAGTAGTTTAGACTGTATAGGTGCATAAACATATAAAACTATCGTTCGCTAGCTTAGTTTTTCGCTCCGCGTACAGCTTAGGGACGTCGAATTTAAGATTTTAGGTAGGAATGGACAAAAGCATAAGACGAATCCAAAAAGTTCTTATATGTCAAAATCCGTTCAGTTGTTTAGGCTGTAGGTGCGTCAACAAAAAGTGCAGGAAGGGAGGTTTGCAAAATATAATTTTCAAACCGATTTGGATGATTTTTTTTTATTTTTGATCTACAAGGCACGCCCTTTAAAAATATTATTTTATTATTTATGTACCTATAGCCGTTTTTACGCTACAAAACCCCTACTTTGTTGCGTACAGTATACTATTATACACTGGCAGCTTAAGTGGTTTTTTGACTAAGCGGGGTATTTTTACTTTTCTTCTTGACTTGGCGGGGCGGAACGCTGCTGGGTTTCTAAATAGCAAACTTGCGAGCATGTCATTGATTAATTTTATTATAACGTGAGTTTCTAATATAACACATTACTAGTTACATTATTGATAATTTTTTTGCTCCAAATATACAATTAAGACACTAATTACACGTAATATTAATTTATGACAATCTCTAATAAGACTAAAAAAACATAGTGAACTATGCTATAGCTTTGATTGCTATGATAAATGCAATTACGTAAAAAATGAAAGAAATAGCCAAATTCAAAATATTTTATATTTATACAAACTTTTATTTTGATTTACTTAAAAGTTATTCATATTTTATTAATAAAAGCAATTTAAATCTTTTTAATTTATGCTTTCCATAACAATTAAATGTTTCGCAAATACTGATTGTAAAATACTAATAAAAACTATTTCAATGTATGTGTTAAAGACTTACTAGTGTCAAAAATGTATATTTTGATTTTATTGATTGACATTATATTGTATTGTTTAATTGTATATGCCTTGTTAATTGTATGTAGTAGGACGAATAATTTAATAGTGACCTTTACATCCAAACTATATTTACCACTAAACTTATTGAAGCATTTTAAACACTATAAATAAAATAATTGTTGTCTTCATTTGTAAATTATGAATATATATATGTGTCATATGATTTTTTTAACTGTAATATTGATTGACATATATAATAATATTTAAGTTATAGTTTACATAGGAAAGACCTAGCCGACTGAAAAGGGGCGAAGGTAGCTCCGCCTACTCCTGCTTCTGACGTACAGTAAGTTCGAGTATACCTTAAAAAACCTGATGACTGACATCTATCGGATAACGCTGGAACTAAAATCCCATTTTACGCGTTATTTTCGCCAGCTTAGTACGCCTTGATAAATTAATATTTTTTATTGAAATTTTGGTTTTGAGTTCTAAGTCACATGATAAAGGGGGCCTAGTAATTACATTTTTAAAATTTTAAGTTCAAAATGAAAATTTTGATTTTAACCAGCGCGTACACGCTTGATTAAAAAAAATTCAAAAAAATAAAAACTAGGTACCCTTTGGCATTTTAATAGTTTTAAATTAAAAAAAAAATTACGTCTCTATCTTAAAAATTACGTACGGGAGACGTGGGATAGCATTTTAAGTTCGCGTTCCACCCACCCTTAATATAAACTGTGCATGCTTACAAATTCTTATAACAGCGCAGGTCTTAAATTTTAAAGGCAAACTTACCTTTTAATGGTTTTCCATAGTTTATTGCTTGAGAAGGTTACAAACACGCTTAAATTATTACTCACTGAAGTGGCAAAGTATAATCCAAAATTTAAAATCAAATAAGCACAAATGACTTAACAAGCTCCATAAATGTAACAATCACGAGAAGCACAAAAGAAAGTTTGGAAGCAAACTCGACAACTTTTCTACATAACCTGCGTCTGGCGCCTTTTTTTTCATTAAAACCAAGGGGAAGGTAAGTTTGCTCCTATTTCTCTATCTGATAAATGGATCCTCTATAGATCCTTGTTGTGGAACCATCATTTTCCGCATCGCAATGACCGCAACGCACGCAACAGCCGGACGCATCGCTATCGCAGTATTCTGAATGCACCTTAACTTATTTACAGTCCTAAAAGGTCGTCTTCGCACTGAGCATCTTAGCTACATATTTTTGTAGCTTTGGTGTACAGTCACGGAGACCGACCTTTAGTGTCAATGACCGATCGCGTTAATACTCTTTCTTGTTGTGGCTAGAATGTACAGTAGCGATAAACGTATAGACCAGGGGGGTGGCATTCATAGGAAAAGTACCCGGTTCCATGCATGACGTCACATATCCAGCAAATAGTTCCATAGGGCATCCAATAGGATGCGCTGCAGTCTATAAAAATATTATAAATGTTGCGTCAACAAATTGGAGCGCCAACAATTTGGAGCGCCACGACTGGTAGGCCCTTTTTTATTTATTATCGCTTCTTTATTGCAAGAAAGACAAGAAGAAAAACAACCGCTAAATGCATAAAAAATCGTTAGTGATAGCCTTAGAATAATACTTTATATAGAAGGAGCACTACTGATAACACGAAAGCCGGTTGACTGGTGCAACTAAGTAATGCTGCCACCCTAACAATATAAAATTTTCTAAAAAAAAGTTGGCAAGACTTCCGGTTGCTGAATTATTATGTTCTATTATTAACTAATGATTGATTATTCATAAAATACTAATATAAATATCGGTGCATTAAAATATTTAAAGCATTTTAGATTGTAGTTTAACGTATTTATTAAAATTATATATAATAGTAGTCCTCGTCAACTAAATGTAAGATTCTTGTATTCCGCCACCCTTTTGCCATCTAGACCAGTTTTATTAAATATTCAGCAGGTGTTTTAAGTTATTATATTTGTTCTTTACGATCTTTCTTCATTAATAGATATTTATGACAAATATTTAAAAAAATGTTTGTTGTCAGGTTGGCAGCATTACTTAGTTGCACCAGTCAACCGTCTTTCGTGTTATCAGTAGAATTACATTGTGTTTACGGTCCTGTGCTCCTTCTATATATAGTATTATTCTAAGGTGATAACAATTTTTTTTAACAATTTTAAATGAGTGTTGTTTTATTTTTCGAACATTTATGTTAGTTATTTGTTAATATTTTTTATGTAATTGTTTTTAATCATAGACGTCTCAAGTGTATTCAATTCATTTGTTCGCATTATAAAATTTCATAGTTGTTTACAATCGATGTTCAATTATGACCATTCCCAGAGTTAAAAATAAAATGTTAAGCCGATTAAAATTTTATATCCCTGAAGCCAGGGATTAGGACATAGAGAAGAGCTGTGTACCTGGATGCCTGTTAGCTAACATGTCTCTCAAAACGTAAGTTTTTACATTTTATTCGTTATTGTAGTTTATTAAGTAGATACCTAATTAATTTCATGTTATTTTAATATTTATGCCATGCTTTACGATCAACTAAGGCACAAAATAAAGGTACGAAAGAAACCTCTTGGCTCTGAATCAAATTGCACTTCATCCTTGCTTGTATTAACAGTTTTTTAGTATTTTGTGATGCTGTTTTATCTGTAGATTAATAACCATAATTAGAACCAGAGTTTGGTTTCTTATTCTTAAAAATTTACCTTCTGACTTGAGACTTTTTAAATTCTGTGATTTCTTACATTTTACACCAAATTAGCCAAATTTCTACTCGGAAGAATGCTTGGGATGCTTTCCAATTCTATTTACTTATGGATATAAAGACTGTTTTGATTGAATTGAATATTTAAAGGACTCTCAATACTATGAATTAGTTACTCAAAAGTAAATTAAATTTGTTTAGATTGATGGGATATACCTTTAGCAAAGTAACAAGAGGCTATAGTGATTTTTTGTAGTTTTTATTATGAGCCAGTTTTTAAATTGATTATGATCTTATCTTGGCCAGTCTAATTTACCTGACTTTACACTCTAATCTATGTATTAAACTTTTAAGCCAGTAAACATTACTTTATATATAATTTAAGACCTTGTCACACTTACTCTTCATTGGTTGATTTATTGTGTTATACTAAAATTTTTGTCAGGAAAGTGGTTCATAACAAAGTTTCACCATCTTAATATACAACTTTAGAAGAAGAATAGAATCGTTTTCCTTAATGCATTTCGACTCTTAAAAATAAAGGTGGTTCAAGTTTTAATTTGGTTTATGTTTCAGATTTCCTCATCCTGTCAAGGATAAGTGTCAACGCTTCTCTAAGTGGCTGGAGGCTATTAGAAATGAAGAGCTAAACCAAGCAAATCCCTCTGTGATATACCAAACAAAACGTGTCTGTGTGGATCACTTCACCGATGACTGATTTGTTGGGGAACGCACTCTTGGTAAACTTAAGAATACAGCCATTCCAAACAGAAACCTTAGCAGCTTAAGAACCTAAGCAGTTACTCAATTGTCAAGCACTGCTCGTAACTCATTTTGTCTGTATTTTCCAAAGGAAAGAATAACTGACAAAGCTTAAAGATAAGTAACTAAGCTTTAAACTAGTGCAAGTAATAGTTCGTACTTCTAATTTTAGAGGCATAGTTTTGTACATCTGGATAATTATGCGCATTAAAATAATGCGTATTAGTAAAATGCAATCCTACATCTAGAAACCTTTCCATTTGACATTCTTCATGATTGATGACTCGACATAATGTCATGTCCACTCTGTTCGTTACATGTAACTCATCAGGCGCCAATAGAGCCTAACTCACTATGACCTTCATTAATTCCGAAGAATATAATGTGAAGTAATTACCAGAGACGAGCGGTGCTCTATTACTCCATCATGCTTGGCAAATACTTTACATTATATTCTTCTGAATTTTTAATTGAAGGCCAGAGTGAGTTCAGGCTCTGTCGGCGCCCTAATGAGTTATTGTAACGAAACAGAGTGGGACAAGACATTATGTCAAGTAATCAATGATGACGAATTTCAAATGTTGGAACAGTTCCCAGATGTAGCATTGCATTTCCTGGTGTCTCTCACACAATATATTGTGTCAATTATTAATGTTTTGCAAAACATAATTATAATTGACAAATGGAAATTGACAAATTTAATAAAATAGTCAAGGACTACTTACTTGATAATCCCTACTATAGTTTAAATGAATTTTCAAAGATAACAAAAAGCTATATTCAAAATCTAGAAGTGAATATCTTGTATTGTATGTAATGACGAATGTATACCCAAAAGGGTCTTAAACATAATAAAGATTTTATTTATTATTAAAAAAAAATAATGGAGTTGTAATAAATGGAGATAATTTCTTTTAATAATGTTTAAATTAGTGGAAAATTTATTTTTTGAACAATTTTTATTCTAAATTTAGAAAATGTTAATTATTTTGATTTCCAAACATTAAAATTTGAAATTATTTATGTATGTTTAAAATAATTTTGTTATGTATATGTCTCTATTATTTACTTAATATACTTTTTTGTAAATTTATGCAAAATTTTTGCTTTTTCTTATTTTTATATTCTAAAGCTATATTTAATTTTGCTCTTTGTCTCATTTTGTCAAACTGCAAAAGATTTTTTTTTTTAAATCATTTTGAAGGTTAATTTTTTACCTACAAGGTAATTAAGGTATATGTAACACACCTCATTATTAAAATTTAATACCAGCAATTAAGTTTGCATGGTTTAAATGAGAGGATTAAGCTTTTAGATATAGCTTTTTTATTAAGCCCTCTCATATTTTCCTTAAAAAGAGGGAATGCTGACAATACTTTGTTTTAAATAACTTTTCTTAAATTAACTTAAAAAATAAAAATTATGATTAACTTAATTATAATAATTAAATAAAAGTTTAACTTCATTATTAATTAACTTTTCTTGAATTTAAATCTTCATTTGTTATTAAAACTAGTTATTTATTATTTAAAAAACAATTTTGTATTTATATTAAATTTTATTATTACTTTATTAAGAAAAGTTGTTTAAAATAAAAATTGTAGACATTTCCTTTAATAGGACCAATAAATGAAAGAAATTAGACTACTATTGCCATCTAGTAGAGAAAGATGGAACTAAAAGGTTAACGACCCAGTAGTTAGTACCAAGGGCATCCGGTAGATGACAGCTCTGTAATGCTACTTTATGAATGTACCGAAATTGGCGCCAAATGTCCCCTCTATTTTAATCCCTTCTCTATGGTATAGACCCTTTTATTTATAGCAGTTTGTTTTCTCGGCTCTAGAGCCATTACTTAGCTTTCTTTAGGTATTGGACAATATAAAGTATATATTAAGATTGCCTTAAGTACATAACCTGCTCAATCTGTATTTTACTGACTAAAATAGGTTTAAGAACTCTATTGCTGAGTACTTACCCCATGGCTACTAGCAGGCACCAGAGAACTGGGTTCTTTCCCTCTTATTTTTGGGAGAAAACAATTTGGCGCCTAACATGTCATTTTGACAGGCAAAAACTTGTCCATGCCTTTGGGTTTTCAGGAACCTCAATTGATGAAAGCATCTGTCCTTACATAAGTAGGCTTAATATATTGATGTCACATCTTGTGAAATTTCTATGGATCAACCTCTGTTTCTAGGTAAATATGCTTTAAAAGCTGCTCCGGCTGCGTCTCAGAAGCTGTCAGAAGCGCTAAAAGCTCTGCCTAAGATGGACGCTCAGACATTCGCCAACAGCAAATACTACAAGGGAGGGTTCGAAGGGAAAATGACTCGACGGGAAGCCAGTCTGATCCTTGGTGTATCTCCATCGGCTAGCAAGGTCAAGATAAAAGAAGCTCACAAGCGCATCATGTCGCTGAACCACCCCGACCGAGGCGGCTCGCCTTATATGGCTGCCAAGATCAACGAGGCTAAGGACCTACTCGAGAGCGGCAAGTCTAGCTGAGAGATGTAGACGACAATATTTCATATTGTATATAGTAGCATTACACTGTCCTGCAGTACCTGCATCACCAGAGTCCACATATGCATACTAAAAAGTGATTGGTGCAATTTTGCAAGAAGGTCCAGCAAATCTAATGACTCTCTTTGAAACGAGGCCTGTTTTCGTAGCAGGGGTTTAACTTCCTTCTTTGTATTTTTATGTCAAAATCTGTTTCAATATTTAACTTGATATAAGAATAGAAATACAAAATAACCACTTTGAACTATATTTAATAATAATAAAAAAAAAATACTATATATTAAAAGACACAGCACGACCTAAAGTTATTCTTTATTGTGGTATATGAGTATGTATAGGTACTACCACTAGCAGAGAATTGTGAGTATAGGCACTACCACTGGCGGAGAATTGTGAGTATAGGCACTACCACTAGCGGAGAATTGTGAGTATAGGCACTACCACTAGCGGAGAATTGTGAGTGCTCCTTGTGGCCTACTACTCACAGCCTTTATTATTTAATGGTGCGAATTAATAAGCATCCAACAACAAGCAATGTTTATTTTCAAGTTTAATACATGTGATATACACAGAAATAGAACAGATTCATGACATAGTTTTGTAGGTTGTTTAGACGACATACGGGAGTAAACCTGGATGGTTTGGTTTGTTTCTGTAATGGAGCATCACAACTGCCTTTGCCTAACAACTATGGTCAAATATTTCACATTGTTTTGTTATGCATTCATTTTGTGGATGTTATGCTCGCGACAAGAGGATGTTTTGTCTAATTCTTTGTTTCACTTCATAAGCATTATAAAATCAATTAATTTGGATTTAATTACACCATCAACAAAATGAAGAAACTGCTTCATTTCCTCCTTCCTTCTCTTCCTCCTACTCTCATTTCCTTCTTCCTTCTCTTCCTCCAACTTTCCTTTCCTTCTTCCTTCTCTTCCTCCTACTTTCCTTTCCTCCTTCCTTCTCTTCCTCCTACTTTCCTTTCCTTCTTCCTTCTCTTCCTCCTACTTTCCTTTCCTTCTTCCTTCTCTTCCTCCTACTTTCCTTTCCTTCTTCCTTCTCTTCCTCCAACTTTCCTCTCCTTCTTCCTTCTCTTCCTCCTACTTTCTTTTCCTCCTTCCTTCTCTTCCTTCCTTCCCTCTGTGCCAGCTACATTGTAAATGATTTTCTATTAAAATTCACTAATGATTAGTCTAAAAATATAAAGAAGAAAGTTGACAGAGTTTTTATGAAAACCTTGTTGGTGTAATGTGACAGCATCTATTAGGAGTTATGTGACAGCCTCTTTTTGAACATTAATTGCTATAGTACCAATCATTGTTTGGATGCCGCTGTTTTACTCTGCTGACCCAGGCACCTCAGCACTTCAAGTCAACTCACGAGTCTTACCATTGTTATCAACCAGTAAATTAAACTATTTATTGTTATTATTATTATTATTGTTTTATTCTGAACCCTATAGTCAAGTAAGACCAGATACACTCATTGAACGAACGTCAGCTTTTCATTATACGGCTAAATGGCGCGATATTTGATTCTTTGTACGTCTCGCCGTTCTAACACAAATTGATTAATTTTGTGTGAAAAACATCAAGTTGTATATCGTTTGAAAGCTCTTTAGGAGTAGGCTAGTAATGCGTTGCATCAGGAACCCACGTTAGTAGAATACATAAAATAAAATTAATAAATAACAGGCTCGCTAGTTTGCTATGAATATATACGACATCATATGAAAAGAGGCTCGCTTCGCAAGAATGCTAGAGACTCATATTAAGAGGCAAGTTATTAGGTTCATTGAAAAAAAGCTCGCAAGATCGCTAAAATATTATAATATAAAAAATTCTGGCGCGGTGGTCCGCATGTCGGGCGAATTTCCTTTGGATGCGTGTTTCCGTGCTTTTTACATTATATAAGTTTATAACTACTAAATATATTAATTCCGGCGCGGTGGTCCGCTGTCGGACGATTTCATTTAGAATGCGTGTTTCCGTGCTAAACAACCCATTTCTTGCTTCTGCAAGAACCATGCCCAGTGCGTGGTTCCGGTCCATGCTTTAAAACCTAAGCAGTTACTCAATTGTCAAGCACTGCTTGTAACTCATTTTGTCTGTATTTTTCAAAGGAAATGCGCATAATCATACAGTTGGTTGTACAAAACTATGCCTCTAAAATTAGAAGTACGCACTATTATTTGCACTAGTTCAAAGCTTAGTTAGATATCTTTAAAGATTTTAGCGCATTTCCTTTGGAAAATACAGACAAAATGAGTTACGAGCAGTGCTTGACAACTGCTTAGGTTCTAAAGCATGAACCGGAACCACGCAATGGGCACGGTTCTTGCATTAGCAAGAAATGGGTTGTTTAGCACGGAATCACGCATTCTAAATGAAATTCGCCCGACAGCGGACCACCGCGCCGGAATTATTTATTTAGTAGTTCAAAACTTATATAATGTAAAAAGCACGGAAACACGCATCCAAAGGAAATTCGCCCGACATGCGGACCACCGCGCCAGAATTATTTTCTAGTTGTAAACTTATATTAAGTAAAAAAACGATAAAAAATTATCGTCCCTTCCAGGATGTGAACCCAGGTATCCTGAGTTTGAGTGGTCGTATTGACTCCGGACCACTGGCTTTCAACTCAGAGGCCCCAGAAACATTGAAAACGACACCCTACTCGAAATTTATTTTAGAGCGAACGTAATTTTGGTTTTCTATATTTTTTGTGGGTTTTTCGACTTTTTGGTAACTTAGAGTGGTCGTATTGACTTCGGACCGGTTTCATTCGATTCAGCGCCCAAAATTACATAGAAAACGACACCCTACTCGACATTTTTGGTAATTTACAATGGTTTTTTCGACTTTTTGATCACATAGAGTGGTCGTATCGACTTTGGACCGGTTCATTTGATTCAGCGTCTCAAAAAAAACAAATATTGACCTTTTTCGCGGCAAAAAATATTAATCCTGAATTTTGCTGATTTTTTGATAATTTCGCTGACTCAGCAAACCGGGTTAATGATGGATTATGTTTGTACCAAGTTTGGTTAAAAAATTATTAATCCGTTCGAAAGATAAAGTGTTTACAAGAAAGTGTCTAGAGTGTCTAGAAATACACATATATATATATTATAATATATATATATATATATATATATATATATATATATATATATATATATATAGTTCGCGAAACCTATTTTTCGTCATTAGGGACCTCTGAAACGGATTTGTGTCGTGGTCCGAGGTTCGAATTCCGCCATGACGCCTATCCCATTAGGCAAATTTCCAAAGGAAATTTGCTAAAAAGACTCGCTTCGCTTGCTAGATTGTACATATTTATAATAAGACCTAATAATAAGGGCTCGCTTGGTTACGTACCTTTAGAATGTTACACAGTAAAGGCACGCTAGATTGCGTATGGTTACTATAAAGCACAGTAAGAAAGGCTCGCTAGATTGCACTTAGAAATAATAATACATATAAGTTAAATAGCTCATTTATGCATATTTAATTTTGTATAGAAAATAAAGGCTTGTTAGACACTTATTTGAAGGGTATATTTAGAATTTTACAAGGTAAAAAAGGGCTCGCAAGACAGCGAGCGGCTGCTTGTAATAGACAGTAAAAAGTACTCGGTTTGATCGCTAAGCATCTAAAGTACATTACAATTTATCTTTATCTCTTTATAAAAAATAGTGAACTACTTACAATTAGTACTACTTTACTACAATTAGTACTACAGGTACATCAAATTTGATCAAAATCAATTTTAATGTTTGTACGTCTCGCAGTTATCGCGAAACGTACCAACATATATACGTATAAACGTATCAATCAAATATCGCTCTGTTTTGTAGTCCAATGAAAAAGTCACTGACGTTTGTTTAATTACTTTAGTACTGATATCTCTACTCTACTGATACTTGACTCTAGTGCCGGTTGTACACTTCCGTTCCGTTAAGTCTAACAAGCTACCAGAATGGGGCATTGTGAAGCCTCAATGTCAATTGATATGGAATATGCATAGGACCAGGTAACTGTCCTAACAATTTGTAGATTATCTAAAACAGAGCTTTGTCTGAAATGTGCCATACTGATTATACAAGGGCGAGCAGTGGCGTAGAAAGCTCACAAAGCGCCCGCCTGCGAAATAAAACATGCGTCCCTATATATGTTTCGGGTATTTCTAATCTAATCTAATATAATCTATAATTTTAAAAGATTAAGTCCAAAATTAAACTAATTTTATTTCTTTTCAATGTCTAAAATCCAACTGACAATAAATGACAAATAAAAATATCATTTTAATAAAATAAAAACAAACCCATTTTATTACATTCTCCGGGCCGCAAAAAGTAATATTATTTTTTTTAAAAAAGACCTAAAAGGTCCAAATTTTACTTAAAACAAGTCCTTTTAAAATAATGCAACTAATTTTGAATTTTATTTTGGCGGATAAACAAACAAAACAAAGATAAACAAATTAAATAATTAAATACGTAAACAAAACAAATTATTTAAATTAATTTAAAATCAAATTAATTTAAACATTCAACTCCCGGAAAATACTTAATAAATAATTTCTCATAGAAATTGCTTATCAAGATCGATTTTGATAACTTTTACAACTGGTCTGTGATAAGTACCCAGTTTTGTTTGAATGTCAACCTGACCGTATTTTTCCGTCATGACCTGGGTGTGTTTTTATAATTACTCCATCAAGCCAGACGTTTCTTGGTTGATCTTGGTTCATAATTCTAACCATGTCTCCGTTCTTCAAGTTAGGAGTCTCCTCTCTCCACTTCTTTCGAGGCGCTTACATGGGAACATACTCTTTAAGCCATCTTGCCCAGAATTTGTCTGCTACTTCTTGACTTATTTGCCATTGCTTTCTGATCGAGATGTTTAGGTAATTAGGTAAGGTAGCTTTATTCCCGATTAAAATATCATTGGGTGTTATTGGTTTTACATCATTCGGAATTGGAGAAATGTATGTTAGTGGTCGGCTGTTAATAATATTTTCTACCTCACACAACGCGGTAGACAATGTTTCTTCTTTTAGAGGTCTTTCTTTAAGAGACTCTTAAGGCTGTTTTAACACTTCTAACCATTCTTTCCCAAGCACCGCCCATGTGAGGTGCTAACGGTGTGTTAAACATTGTAAGACAGCTTTACCTTGATATATATTTATATATCAAATGACATTTGTCAATTTTATTTTATTTTGTAATCAATATTATTTTCATTATAAAATTAGATTTCAATAGAAATATTTTCGAAATTATTTATTTTGGATGGGACGAATTATGGAGTATGGAGATACAGAATTGAAGTTAGTTTAGACCAAGAGTTAGTTAAATTTTTAACTAAAGATGTCCAAGAAATATTGTTAGAAAATGGATACGATGAACCAAGATCAAATGAAGAAGAAGAAACTTTACGAAAACAGTTAGAAGTTGAACTGAGGAAGTTAGAATGGAAATGTAAGTCTTTTATGATTAATAGAATAAGTGACAGTCATATCGAGTATGTGAGACATTGTAAGACACCTAAACAGATAATTTTGTCTTTAGATTCTGCTTTTCAGCGCCAAAGTATTTCTAATCAATTGATGTTACGAAAGAAATTACTATTAATGAAATATACTGAGTCAGATGAAATGGAAGCACATTTAAGAAATTTTGATAAGTTAATTGGTGAATTAAAGTCTAGTGGAGCAAAACTTGAAGTGGCTGATGTTGTATGTCATTTATTTCTTACATTACCTAGTAGTTATGAACCATTGGTAACTGCTTTAGAGACGGTATCCTAGAAACTTTGACATTAGAATTGTCAAGGGTAGATTATTAGATCACTTTATTAAATATAAGAGCAATAGTTATTATTTATGAAGTGTAAATACAAATGAAAATTCAGCATTTGTAGGGAACAAACCACACTGCTAGAGGGCAGTATCAGTGTTTTTCATGTTATCAATATGGTATCGTAAGTTTGAATGTCCACAGATTGTAAACAGAAGAGGAAGAGTTGGTTTTCAAAATAATTCAAGAGGAAGATTTAGAGGTAACCTAGTAGATCACAGCTTTCAGGTAACAGAGGAATCAGGAAGAGTCAAGTAATAAGCTGATTCAGGTTGTAATGAAAACGTATCTGCAAATGTGGTAATGAAACATCATTTCTTTACTCAAGGGTCAGGTCCTGGACCCGAGTCTAATGTAGTTTTTATAATAGACTCAGGAGCGAGTTCTCATATGTTAGGCGATAAAGGAATATTTTCTAAATTAGAAAAATTACAAACGCCAATAAGTATATGTGTAGCCAAGTCAAATACCACAATACAAGCTACACATATCGGAGAAATAGCGGGTTTTATTAAAATAAACAGGATTTTTAACAAGTGCCGTTTAAGAGAGTTTTATGTACCAGATTTAAAATATTAATTTATTCTCAGTGAGACAAGTTGAACAGATGGAATGAAAATGTTTTTGAGAATGGAAAAGTAAATTTTATGTTAGACGGCAATGTTGTTGCTATAGGGTTTAGAAATGATAAATTGTATACTTTGGCAGTGTGGATAAATAATAGTGAAATTGGTGTTCTTGGAAAGACTATTAGTAGTTCAGATTTATGGCATAAACGTTTGGGTCATATTAATCCAGATTATCTTTATAACATGGCGAATAAGAACTTAGTTTTGGGTGTACCTAAGTTAGAAAATAAGAAGATAGACTTGTGTGAAGCATGCATCAAAGCAAAACAAGTAAGGCTGCCTTATCATGCATTTGCTAAGCCTAGATCTTCACCTCCTCTAGAACTCATACACACGGATGTGTGTGGACCAATTGTACCAGCAACTTATGATAGCAAGAAATATTTTGTAACTTTTTTGGATGACTATACAAGATTTTTGGTGGTTTATTATTATTTGTGGAAACTGATCTGCGTGTTTCTCTATCACTTCCCCAATCTGCATCCGCATAACCATGCAGAATCCCCTCCTTAACCTGACTTCCTTCCCCTCCTTGCTTCCGATACACTAATACTGTATCAATAGTTCCTTTCAAGTATCGGAACACACGTTTAAGATGAATCCAATGGGATTCTGTGGCCCCTGCTTTGAAATTGACTGAAATAATTTACAACATTTCTTAAATCAGGCCGAGATGAGACCATTAGATACATTAAACAACCTATAGCTTCCCTATAAGGGTAATCTCCTACTATTCCTTTATCATCTATTCCAAGTTTAACTTCCATTGGTGTTTTACTGAATTACATTCTTCCATATTAAATTTCTTTAAAGATTTAATATAAATTGTTTTTGACTTATTACTGTTCTCCCTTTTTTCTGTCATGTTGCAGCTTTAGACCTAAAAAAGTCTACATCATGCAAATCAGTCATTTCAAACTCTATTTTTAGTAACTCTATAACCAATTTTTTGGTTTAAATCATTACAAAAACAAAATTAGATCGTCTACGTAAGCAATGAGGTATAACTTGCAACTAGCACTAGTTCTTATATACAAACAACAGTCAGTCTTTTGCATCTAATAAACCCTACTTTAATCAGATAATTCATTAAGACGTTCATTCCATGCTCTTGCCGCTTGTTTTAGCCCATACAATGACCTTTTAATTTGCAAACTAAGCTCTTTTCATTGTGTTGAACCCCGGAGGTTGATGCATATATATCTCTTCCATTTAGTTTTCCATTTTAAGAATGCTGTTTTAACATCCATCTGATGAATATACATTCCCTCTTTAACTGCTAAAGACAACATCACTCTAACTGTGGTCATTTATGACTGGTGCATATGTCTCATATAGTCAATCCCTTTTGCTATGAGAGAAACCATCGAGCAACCAGTCTTGCCCTTATGTCTAATTACCTCACTTCAGATTTCTCTTTAAAGCAAATACCAACGACAACTGATAGCTTTTCTTCCTGGTGGCAGCTTTGGTCAATTCCCAGGTCTCGTTCTTCTTGAGTGAATCCATCTCATCTGCCATTGCTTTTTCCACTCATCCTTATCATCTCTTGTTTTTTAATATCTTCAAAGCGATGTGGTATGTCATCTTCAAGTTCTGAAAGTAATTCATTTCATAATCATCTAACCTTTTGTAATCTTACAATCTTCCCCCGATGCTGTTCTTTTACTCCCTCTAATCTTTCTTCGTAAGTTATCGATCACTTTATTGATCATAATATCCTCTATTTATATTTTTCTCAGAAACTTCTTGTAAATTCTTCATCTTGCTGCCCATCTCGGATATCTTCAAGCCTCTCTAACTGTTTTTCTACTCTGCAGCTCTATTAACTTCAAACTTTAGTTCTGGTTAACATATCAACCATCATAATAATCATTACTATTAAAACATTTGTTAAATCTAAATTTTAGTATTTCTCATCAAAAACAACTCTCTTTGATCGCTCAATCCTTCTTTTAGTAGGATTCCATAATCTGTACCCATTAGGCGATAACCAACAAAAAATCATTTTTTTCACTTTCGAATCAAAATTTACCTCTCAACTGCTTGTTAGGCACATTGCTTATAACAAGGTGTACCAAATATCCGCATATTTGAAAATATCAGGTTTACAAGAAATACCATAAATTGCGGGAATACATGTTTCTCTATTCAATTTTTCCAATGATCTGTTTGGACATCTATTTGTTATGTAAGCAGCTGTTAGAACTGCCTCTCCCCATAATATTTTATCAGTATCTGATCCAAAACACATTGCCCGAGCCCTCTCAAGCAATGTCCTATTCATCCTTTCTGCTATAGGATTCTGCTGAGGGCTATAAGACATTGTATATGTAATAATACCATTGTCTCTGCAATACTGTTTAAACGCAGATTGAATATACTCTCCCCCATCCACAGCTGGACAAGGGTAACCTAGAGATAACCACAGTACGGTTGGTGTGTAACCTACTGATAAGAACTTTTCTAAACAAAAGATTTTCCCCATGTATTAGCATAGGACAAAATTTTTAGGAGGTGTTTTTAATATAATTTTTATTGTATTTAACTCTTGAAATGTTATATGAAATCGAAAGTTGGACATCTATATTTACGTTAGGAAAGAAAACAAGTGTGGTTTGTTCGATTTTTCCGAATAAATACGGTAGTGAAATGTGACCTTTTTTTTTGTGCATTTTGGACTCTCCGTTTTTGACTTTTTTTAAATATAATTCATATTATTTAAATCTTGGAATGTTATGAATATCGAAAGTTGGGACATCTATATTATCGAAAAGAAACAAAATGAGTGAGGTTAGTAGATTTTTCTGAAAATAATACGGTAGTAAATCTAATGTTTTTGTTTACATTTGCACTTGTTTGTTTCTGGTGTTTTTGTACTATTTTTGACTTCTTATTAAGATAATATTTCGTATATTATTGGTTTCAACGACAAAGGTAATTCGTTTTATACTGAAAGAAAAGTATTTGTATATCAGCTAAATCTTTTAATATTGGAAAACCCGTTGTTGTTAAAGAGGGAGGAGAGTGATTGGATGTAGGTACCAATTCAGGTGAATTTACGTTAATGTGTTGAATTGAATCATTTTTAGTAGAAAAGGAAACAGGTCTGGTCGTCGTAGGGGGTTTTATAGATGGAACGACCGAGCCCAAAAGGGACTTGACATACAAATGCTGAGTACATGTAGAAGCATTGTAAATAGTTATGCTTTGTGTTTTCGCGCTATAATTGGATGGGTATAGTCCTTTTTTATCCAATAAAGAAGAATTTGGAATAAATAAAGACTGTTCGGGGTCACCGGTAGAAGTGATCACCTGAGAAAAAACGCGAGTATGGGGGGGTATTGTAACATCGTTAGCAATGTAGACTTTAGAATCACATTTAATTGATTGGGAAACATTTGGAGTTGGTGACATCGAATTTTTAAAAGAGTTGAGAACTGGAGTCAATTTAGGCAATTGCTTTTTAGAAATAAAATGTACAGTAACTACTTTAGAGGCAGTAGTTAATGACAATTGAGAAAAAGGAAAAGATAAAATAGCTTGAACAGAGGTTAAAAAATCAGTGCCTAAAATAACTTGAGAGGACAAATTTTTGATTACATATACATATATTTTAAATAAAACTTTTGATATAAATATTTTATTTACACAGGTACCTAATGCATTTAGAGGAGAACCATTTGCTGTAGAAATATGTATATTTGGATTTTTGTTAATAAAAGGAGGAGATACAAGAGAAGAATCTATACAAGATATAGTGGCGCCTGTATCAATTAAAGCAGACACATTTTCATTGTTGAAATTAATAGGAATCATTAGGGCCCCAGGTGGATGGGAGTCCATTCTTTGAGAACAAGGTGAAGAGGAAATAATTTTCGTGAATTCTGTTCGTTTAGAGTCTGTCTGGGGGGCCGAAATAGCGGAATTTTCCGACCCCGGAGCATTTAGTTTTTTGGTTTGGACAAATATTTAGGGCAATTTAAAGCTGTATGAGAAAAATTATTACAAATTTGGCATTTAGGACGTGAGCCATATGAATTGTTTTTAGAAGAAGGGTGGAAAGGGTACGGAGGGGTATAAAATTTGTTGTTTTGACCCCTGGAATTTGATGGACCAGAACGGTAGTTATAACGCCCGTTTTGATTATAAGAAGTTTTAAATGAGTTATTATAATTATTACTATTATATCTATGTACGGAGTTATTTGTTCTTCTCGGATTAAAATTTTGTGCCGTTGAATGGGGTTGATTCGCTGATTTTTTTAAAGACAAAGATTTAATTTGATCCTTTAGGGCGTCAATAGATTGTATAAGAGCCTTGTCAGGGACAGTTGGTTCAAAAGGAGAGGTGGAAATAGAGGACACAGAGGCGGAAACAGGAGCAGATCGATATTGCATTATAAAATTATCGCCACCATAGGTTTCGATGTTTGAAAAGAGCTCTGAAAGGGAATTGTTAGAAAATAGGGAAAGCCTTTCTTATACTTTTGGCTGTAGCCCGCGCATAATATACTTAATAATTTGTTTTTCTGGCATACCCGGTTCAATTTTGAAACACAAATCAATGATGTAATCGGCAAATTCCCGAAGGTCCTGATTTGGGCCCTGCGCAGAATTGTTTAGTTGCATTTGCAACATAAATTCTAAGTGGGCCGGCACGTATGCCTTTTTAAATTGACGAACCAATTCGTCCCAGGTAAACGAATATGAGGAAGATTGGTATTGCCTTACTAGGTTTTCATAAAAACGAGTGGCTGGGCCTGATATATATGCAGGAAAAAGAGCAAGCATTTGATCTTTAGTCCAATTATTGATTTTCGCCGCCCGAGTGAATTGTTTAAGAAAATCGGTAGCGTCTTTTGGGTCCCCTTTAAAATTTGGAGGTTGCACAAAAGGCAGACGGTGTGCTGATTGAACTAAACTGGGGGAATTGGAACCAGTGGAAGATACTTGAGATGAGGTAGGAAATGCAGGGTCCGAATTTGAAGTTTGTAAATGAACTACATTAGTATTAGGATTAGCTAAATGCGAAAAATAAGTATGAGGGTCTAATCCTATTGTTTTAGGGGGGATGTCAGTTGACCCAAGATAGGTAGAAGATTGGGGTATGTTTTTAGAATAGCGATTGGCGGGGGAAAACGGTAAGGTGGAAAAGGTAGTAACTGGTGTAGGTTCAGCAAACTTAGAAGGAAGAGTTGTGAACGGTACATGAGGAGGAGCAAGATGATATTTTGTTGGACTCGTGGAACTCGAGGTGAACCCAGGCAAGGGAGGGGAGGAAGGTATTGTGGGATATATAGATGAAAAATTGGAAATAGGTACAGAGGAAGTATAAACAAAATCAGAAGATGGCACAAAAGGAAATGGTGTTGATGTGGTAGAAAAAACTACATTAGTCGTCGAAGGTGTGGTAACCGTCGCGAAAATAGTTACAATAGAAGTCGTAGGAACCGTTAAAGGAATTGTCGGTGTAGGTAGTGTAATTACTGTTGTCGGTGGAGTTACTATTGTTGTTGTAGGTACTGTAGTAGTAGTGGATGTAGTCGGTCTTATGTCAATTGGAACTAATTCATTTCGCGACAAACGAAACGCTCGCTGTCGAAGGACCGGAAGTGTTCCGTCCGTTGAGAGTCCCCGAATGGCAAGAATAGAAACTAAATCTGTTTCGGTCATTTTATTAATTTGGTCAGGAGAGGCAGTAAAAGGTTCCATGTTAAAAATAGAGAAAAAAAAATTTAAATTAAAAAAAGATTTTTAAAAAAGTTATAATAAAAATGTTTGAAGTGCGAGAGGTAAAGAGATAGTGGCGCCTCTACCAGTGTTAGGCCTAGGGGTTAAATGAAACGTTGAATAATTATGGTTTATATAATAAATGATTGAATATATTAAAAATATAATTCTTGATTTAAATGGTTTACTAAACTTGGTTCTATTTAAATATGGTATTTTATGAAAGGTACCTGGTTATGATGAGATGAGCGTAAAACTGACTATTGGCATTAACAAACGACTGAGAGACACTAAGCTACATCTCAACCATGAGTGGGGATTTAAATAGATTGATCAGTTATCAAAGATTAAAGGATGGCTTTATGAGAATGTACAATATTTAAACTAGCTGTATTTAATTATCTAGATTTAATTAACACTGTACAAACATTAAAAAACTACTGCAAACATCCTTTCTATGAAAAA
>JACMZG010000290.1:10454-15454 GCA_018340805.1 Microvelia longipes
TCCTGTGGGATTTCGCAAAAAATCAAGAAAACAACGCAGTTAACTGAATCCCTACAACATCTTCCGGCTTCACTCCGTTTACCTCTAAAGCGATTTCACGTACTATTTAACCTCCTCTCTTCAAGTTCTTTTCAACTTTCCCTCACGGTCCTTGTTGCTATCGGACTTCACACAAGTATTGTAGCCTTAGATGGAGTTTACCCACCCAATTTGGACCTGCATTCTCAAACAATCCGACTCATAGGAAGCATCAATAATAGTTTTCAAACACTCCAACGGGCCTAACACCCTCTATGGACAACATCAACAAATGCAAGTGAATTTGGAGCATTAATACTTCAATTAAAACGCAACCTTTACACCACAATTCCCAATATCAAAGATACAGGATTCGGTGCTGGGCTAAATTCCGGTCGTTCGCCACTACTGGGGAAATCCTTGTTAGTTTCTTTTCCCTCCGCTTAATGATATGCTTAAGTTCAGCGGGTAATCTCGTCTGATCTGAGGTCGGGTAATAATCAAATATGCATAATGAATGTTCCTTTAAAATAAATTGATTATTTACTCTTACTAACGTATCACTAGAGCACAACTCATAAAGCCGTGGCTCCAGCTAATTAAAACCGAAAGTAATTTTAATAATCCAGAACATTCACACATCTCGATTTGTTAAAAACGCAATAAATTACGAATTCAACATAACTCTATGTTTCCATAGAGGTGTACCGAAATACACACTATCACCTTAAAGAGGCACTTTCGACAAAATAAACGCCAAAAAGTGAACCCCTCAAAACATTACTATTGAACGTAATGATAAATTACATGCCGACCCTCAGACAGCCGTGGCTAAAGGTTTACCCAATAGCCGCCATTTGCGTTTCAAATTGTCAATGATCAGAGCGTTGTGCATTTTACATTAATTCACGTATTTTGCTACGTTCTTCATCGACGTGTGAGCCGAGTGATCCATCGCTTAAAGTGGTTATTAATACAGATGCTATTAGGCGATCCATACTCTATTTTGATCAACTCAATAATGAAATCGAGGACCCGTATTGCTTTTGCAATACTATTATAAAATTAAATATAGACGTTCTCAGGGCTCTCTTTCAATTTTGTAAACATATTTATAGCCAATCCAAGATTTATCGCAACAATTTCGGTATTAACCTACAAAGCATCAGGTAGTCGCGACTCGGACAAATACGTAAACAATCTTTACTGAAATATTAAGCCTTGCACAATATCTTGATCACGCTTTGATATTGTTTAGATCAGTGCCAGATAATGAATAAATTCAAAATCCGTATTGCATACGCCAATTTAAAGTATGCACTGTACTTGCCACGCAAATATTTCTATTCACACGACATAGGCACCCTGAGAAAGAGTTTAATGCTAAGCCAAGTTGTATCCTGAACCTATTGCAAAATAGAATTGACCCGAAAAATCAATTCACATTTGCTTACAACTCAAAATAGCATTGATGCATCAGTATCATGATACACTAATTTTAGTTACGAGTTAAACTGTTATGAACTAATAATGATCCTTCCGCAGGTTCACCTACGGAAACCTTGTTACGACTTTTACTTCCTCTAAATGATCAAGTTTGAGTGTCTTTTCCCATTCATAGAAATGTTGCCATTTCTTAGACCAGAATCCAACAATCTCACTAAACCATTCAATCGGTAGTAGCGACGGGCGGTGTGTACAAAGGGCAGGGACGTAATCAGCGCAAGCTAGTGACTTGCGCTTACTAGGAATTCCTCGTTCATGCGAAATAATTACAATTCGCAATCCCTGATACGACAGTGTTTCACAAGATTGCCCAACTATTTCTAGTAAGGGATACTCGTTGGAACTGCCATTGTAGCGCGCGTGCGGCCCCGGACATCTAAGGGCATCACAGACCTGTTATTGCTCTTTTTCATTTAGCTAGACGCTATTTATTCTTCTAAGAAGTGATCATTTACGAGTTAAAATAAATACACTATTTAGCAAGTTAGAGTCTCGTTCGTTATCGGAATTAACCTGACAAATCGCTCCACCAACTAAGAACGGCCATGCACCACCACCCACCGAATCAAGAAAGAGCTATCAATCTGTCAATCCTCACAGTGTCCGGACCGGGTGAGATTTCCCGTGTTGAGTCAAATTAAGCCGCAGGCTCCACTCCTGGTGGTGCCCTTCCGTCAATTCCTTTAAGTTTCAGCTTTGCAACCATACTTCCCCCGGAACCCAAAGACTTTGGTTTCCCGGTGACTTCTAGCAAGATGATAAATTATCATCGCTAACTGTCAGTTGGCATAGTTTATGGTCAGAACTAGGACGGTATCTGATCGTCTTCGATCCTCTGACTTTCGTTCTTGATTAATGAAAACATTCTTGGCAAATGCTTTCGCAGTAGATTGTCTGCTGATGGTCTCAGAATTTCACCTCTAGCACCAGCATACATATGCCCCCGGCAGTCTCTTTTAATCATTACTTCAGTTTCGAAAACCAACAAAATAAAACCGAAGTCTTATTTCATTATTCCATGCAACAATATGCAGGCATAAGCCTGCTTTAAGCACTCTAATTTTTTCAAAGTAAACTTGTCGGTTATTGAAAATCCCAATAAAGTGACTTAACAATATACACGACGGTGAAGGAAGATTCAACACTCGGTCATAGACCTCATAAAGAATCATTTCCTCAATTTCAACTACGAGCTTTTTAACTGCAACAACTTTAATATACGCTTTTGGAGCTGGAATTACCGCGGCTGCTGGCACCAGACTTGCCCTCCAATTGATACTTGATAAAGTATTTAAAATATTCTCATTGCAATTATGAAACCACTAGGGCCCATATTGTTATTTATTGTCACTACCTCACCGAACCGGTATTGGGTAATTTTCGCGCCTGCTGCCTTCCGTGGATGTGGTAGCCGTTTCTCAGGCTCCCTCTCCGGAATCGAACACTGATTCCCCGTTACCCGTTACAACCATGGTAAGCTTTGATCTTACCATCGAAAGTTGATAGGTCAGCCATTTCAAGAGATTCGTCGTCAACACTAAGGTTGTACGATCAGTGAAGTTATCCAGAGTCATCAAAATTCTGCCTTGCGACAGGTTAGTTTTGATCTAATAAATCCGCCGCTTCGTGAGTCACGGCATTCTTTAAAATATTAGCTCTAGAATTACCACAGTTATCTTGTGGCAAATAGATTATATCTCTTAAATAATAGCTGTTATAATGAGCCATCCGCGGTTTCAGTTTATAAAACTGTGTACTTAGACATGCATGGCTTAATCTTTGAGATAAGCATATGACTACTGGCAGGATCAACCAGATATTTATATATATATACGACCGCCTAAGCGAGTCATTTCGTTAATATTCAATCGCATAACTGCATATTTAAACACAGCTACATTAGGTCATTCGTTATAATTGCAAAGCAACTATTTCTTTATTCGTTAAACCCTCATAAATGATAGGTAATTAATTGAATTAATCAATTAAATCTGACAAGATACAGGCCTGGACAGAGAAAATGAAATTGCAACTGCTACAATGCTGCTGCTATATTCACCCGGACGAATATGTATAAACGTAAACAATCATAAAGATTATTTAAGGATTATCGCTGCGTTGGCTGTAGGGCTACTAACAAAATATTCTGTACTGATCCACAATTGTATTAACAATTGATAGATTTTATATGAGCCAACAAATAATCAATCAGTATATTTCAACTAATCAACTATAATTAAATAGTCAGCTCACATATATACTGTGGATATATACCTTGGGTAGCATTCCTGAAACCGGCGACTTTAGTATTAATTTATTGTTTCCAAAATATATTTATTTAGATGTAAAACTGTTTTCTTAATATGGTTAGCGAAAAAATTTATCAAAAACGGTTAAAAATAAGAAATTTAGGGCATTTCTCTTTGAAAATTTGTGTAAAAATTTTAAAATTTTTTTTATCTTTTTGTTTGTATTTATTATGTTTATTAAGCTCAAATTGCTTTTTCTAGTATAATTTTTAATTCTCTGTTAAATGTACTAATTTTTATTTCAAATTTAAAATTTTTTAGCAATAGTTTAGACATTTATGTTGGTTCATTAAAAATACACGTGATTAAACATAATTATCACTTTTTGCTGATATTATTAAATGTTTATATAATTATCAGTTAGAGAAAAAAATTCTACATCGAATCATACTAAAATCTCTTATATATCTCAATTTTTACTAAAGTTATGACTAAATTTAAGTTTATGAGAGGTTTCCTTAATTTTTGGATTTGGCCGCTGGGAGTTTGAAGAAATACACATTGTACTGAATTGAATTATATATCTAATGAAAGAGCGTAAAAAGTTGAGTAGGAATCAGTTTAAATATACCAAAAAACTTTATTATTCACAAAGTTATTCGAGGTTTAAGTTTATCGGAGGCTGGGAGTTTTCCTTAATTTATAATTTTTCTTAAAAAATTATTATTTTCTTTAATTTAAGGTTATTAATATGATTTACATATTATTAGAAAGAGCAAAGAAAGGGAAATCAGATCCATTCTTACTTTTCGTATATGTTCAGATGAAAAAAGTTATATTATTTGAAAATTAATTAATTAAATTTTACTTAAGAATTATTATGCAATGATGTAATACTTGCAAAAATATCTTTGTCATAAATTTTAGTGCAATAATTTTTTTAATAAAATGTGTTTCGGTTTCTTTATTTTTAGGTTCGATAATATGATTTATATATCATTAGAAAGAACAAAAAATATATAATAAGGCGGACAGTTTATTTGCCTTATTTAATTATTGGAAACAAAGTTATATTAATTTAAAAGTTAATTAATTAAATTTCATTTAACAGTTAGTAAGAAATTATGTAATATTTAATCCCAAAATTTTTTTGGAAACTTTTTGGGGAAATTTTTTAATCTTGTCATCAAATAAATCAAAATTTATCAATTTTTTAAAAATAATTTA
>JACMZG010000290.1:20454-22954 GCA_018340805.1 Microvelia longipes
TCACGTATTTTGCTACGTTCTTCATCGACGTGTGAGCCGAGTGATCCATCGCTTAAAGTGGTTATTAATACAGATGCTATTAGGCGATCCATACTCTATTTTGATCAACTCAATAATGAAATCGAGGACCCGTATTGCTTTTGCAATACTATTATAAAATTAAATTATAGACGTTCTCAGGGCTCTCTTTCAATTTTGTAAACATATTTATAGCCAATCCAAGATTTATCGCAACAATTTCGGTATTAACCTACAAAGCATCAGGTAGTCGCGACTCGGACAAATACGTAAACAATCTTTACTGAAATATTTAAGCCTTGCACAATATCTTGATCACGCTTTGATATTGTTTAGATCAGTGCCAGATAATGAATAAATTCAAAATCCGTATTGCATACGCCAATTTAAAGTATGCACTGTACTTGCCACGCAAATATTTCTATTCACACGACATAGGCACCCTGAGAAAGAGTTTAATGCTAGCCAAGTTGTATCCTGAACCTATTGCAAAATAGAATTGACCCGAAAAATCAATTCACATTTGCTTACAACTCAAAATAGCATTGATGCATCAGTATCATGATACACTAATTTAGTTACGAGTTAAACTGTTATGAACTAATAATGATCCTTCCGCAGGTTCACCTACGGAAACCTTGTTACGACTTTTACTTCCTCTAAATGATCAAGTTTGAGTGTCTTTTCCCATTCATAGAAATGTTGCCATTTCTTAGACCAGAATCCAACAATCTCACTAAACCATTCAATCGGTAGTAGCGACGGGCGGTGTGTACAAAGGGCAGGGACGTAATCAGCGCAAGCTAGTGACTTGCGCTTACTAGGAATTCCTCGTTCATGCGAAATAATTACAATTCGCAATCCCTGATACGACAGTGTTTCACAAGATTGCCCAACTATTTCTAGTAAGGGATACTTGTTGGAACTGCCATTGTAGCGCGCGTGCGGCCCCGGACATCTAAGGGCATCACAGACCTGTTATTGCTCTTTTTCATTTAGCTAGACGCTATTTATTCTTCTAAGAAGTGATCATTTACGAGTTAAAATAAATACACTATTTAGCAAGTTAGAGTCTCGTTCGTTATCGGAATTAACCTGACAAATCGCTCCACCAACTAAGAACGGCCATGCACCACCACCCACCGAATCAAGAAAGAGCTATCAATCTGTCAATCCTCACAGTGTCCGGACCGGGTGAGATTTCCCGTGTTGAGTCAAATTAAGCCGCAGGCTCCACTCCTGGTGGTGCCCTTCCGTCAATTCCTTTAAGTTTCAGCTTTGCAACCATACTTCCCCCGGAACCCAAAGACTTTGGTTTCCCGGTGACTTCTAGCAAGATGATAAATTATCATCGCTAACTGTCAGTTGGCATAGTTTATGGTCAGAACTAGGACGGTATCTGATCGTCTTCGATCCTCTGACTTTCGTTCTTGATTAATGAAAACATTCTTGGCAAATGCTTTCGCAGTAGATTGTCTGCTGATGGTCTCAGAATTTCACCTCTAGCACCAGCATACATATGCCCCCGGCAGTCTCTTTTAATCATTACTTCAGTTTCGAAAACCAACAAAATAAAACCGAAGTCTTATTTCATTATTCCATGCAACAATATGCAGGCATAAGCCTGCTTTAAGCACTCTAATTTTTTCAAAGTAAACTTGTCGGTTATTGAAAAATCCCAATAAAGTGACTTAACAATATACACGACGGTGAAGGAAGATTCAACACTCGGTCATAGACCTCATAAAGAATCATTTCCTCAATTTCAACTACGAGCTTTTTAACTGCAACAACTTTAATATACGCTTTTGGAGCTGGAATTACCGCGGCTGCTGGCACCAGACTTGCCCTCCAATTGATACTTGATAAAGTATTTAAAATATTCTCATTGCAATTATGAAACCACTAGGGCCCATATTGTTATTTATTGTCACTACCTCACCGAACCGGTATTGGGTAATTTTCGCGCCTGCTGCCTTCCGTGGATGTGGTAGCCGTTTCTCAGGCTCCCTCCGGAATCGAACACTGATTCCCCGTTACCCGTTACAACCATGGTAAGCTTTGATCTTACCATCGAAAGTTGATAGGTCAGCCATTTCAAGAGATTCGTCGTCAACACTAAGGTTGTACGATCAGTGAAGTTATCCAGAGTCATCAAAATTCTGCCTTGCGACAGGTTAGTTTTGATCTAATAAATCCGCCGCTTCGTGAGTCACGGCATTCTTTAAAATATTAGCTCTAGAATTACCACAGTTATCTTGTGGCAAATAGATTATATCTCTTAAATAATAGCTGTTATAATGAGCCATCCGCGGTTTCAGTTTATAAAACTGTACTTAGACATGCATGGCTTAATCTTTGAGATAAGCATATGACTACTGGCAGGATCAACCAGATATTTATATATATACGACCGCCTAAGCGAGTCATTTCGTTAATATTCAATCGCATAACTGCATATTTAAACACAGCTACATTAGGT
>JACMZG010000290.1:27954-31640 GCA_018340805.1 Microvelia longipes
TATACTCATGTCCGACGATCGATTTGCACGTCAGAACCGCGGCGGTCCTCCACCAGAGTTTCCTCTGGCTTCAACCTGCACAAGCATAGTTCACCATCTTTCGGGTCTCTACATGATCGCTCAAACTCCGCCCAGATGCGAACATCTTTAGACGGGTCGATGTTGCACTCAGTGTTGCCACGAGGTCACATCACAGTTTACCGAGGTAAACCTTTACATTAATTACGCCGTGGGGTTTCGTAAGGCCCTTTGACTCGCGATCATATAAAACTCCTTGGTCCGTGTTTCAAGACGGGACGAGTAAGTAACCTACATACACTGCAGACTTTAGATCAACACATCGATCATGAAAAACATCAACAATTCACAAATAGCCTATTATTAGTCTATTAAAGAATCATCAACATTAAACCAATCAATTTCTGTCAATCGCAATCACCAATAAATCATTTAACCGTGTAACCAGCTATAAAACCATTCCCGAAGGAATGATCACCTTCAAAATTACGACAGAAAAAAGACGCTATCGGTCGCAGTACTGTTATACAGAAAGTGCATCAACCGCATATTAAGATCTCGATAAAAGCGATTCCTAGTGGGATTTCGCAAAAATCAAGAAACACGCAGTTAACTGAATCCCATACAACATCTTCGGCTTCACTCGTTTACCTCTAAGCGATTTCACGTACTATTTAACTCTCTCTTCAAAGTTCTTTTCAACTTTCCCTCACGGTACTTGTTTGCTATCGGACTCACACAAGTATTTAGCCTTAGATGGAGTTTACCACCCAATTTGGACTGCATTCTCAAACAATCCGACTCATAGGAAGCATCAATAATAGTTTCAAACTCCAACGGGCCTAACACCCTCTATGGACAACATCACAAATCAAGTGAATTTGGAGTATCATCTTCAATTAAAAACGCAACCTTTACACCACAATTCCCAATATCAAAGATACAGGATTCGGTGCTGGGCTAATTCCCGGTCGTTCGCCACTACTGGGGAAATCCTTGTTAGTTTCTTTTCCTCCGCTTAATGATATGCTTAAGTTCAGCGGGTAATCTCGTCTGATCTGAGGTCGGGTAATAAATCAAATATGCATAATGAATGTTCCTTAAAATAAATTGATTATTTACTCTTACTAACGTATCACTAGAGCACAACTCATAAAGCCGTGGCTCCAGCTAATTAAAACCGAAAGTAATTTTAATAATCCAGAACATTCCACATACTCGATTTGTTAAAAACGCAATAAATTACGAATTCAACATAAACTCTATGTTTCCATAGAGGTGTACCGAAATACACTATCACCTTAAAGAGGCACTTTCGACAAAATAAACGCCAAAAGTGAACCCCTCAAAACATTACTATTGAACGTAATGATAAATACAATGCCGACCCTCAGACAGCCGTGGCTAAAGGTTTACCAATAGCCGCCATTTGCGTTCAAATTGTCAATGATCAGAGCGTTGTGCATTTTACATTAATTCACGTATTTTGCTACGTTCTTCATCGACGTGTGAGCCGAGTGATCCATCGCTTAAAGTGGTTATTAATACAGATGCTATTAGGCGATCCATACTCTATTTTGATCAACTCAATAATGAAATCGAGGACCCGTATTGCTTTTGCAATACTATTATAAAATTAATTATAGACGTTCTCAGGGCTCTCTTTCAATTTTGTAAACATATTTATAGCCAATCCAAGATTTATCGCAACAATTTCGGTATTAACCTACAAAGCATCAGGTAGTCGCGACTCGGACAAATACGTAAACAATCTTTACTGAAATATTTAAGCCTTGCACAATATCTTGATCACGCTTTGATATTGTTTAGATCAGTGCCAGATAATGAATAAATTCAAAATCCGTATTGCATACGCCAATTTAAAGTATGCACTGTACTTGCCACGCAAATATTTCTATTCACACGACATAGGCACCCTGAGAAAGAGTTTAATGCTAAGCCAAGTTGTATCCTGAACCTATTGCAAAATAGAATTGACCCGAAAAATCAATTCACATTTGCTTACAACTCAAAATAGCATTGATGCATCAGTATCATGATACACTAATTTTAGTTACGAGTTAAACTGTTATGAACTAATAATGATCCTTCCGCAGGTTCACCTACGGAAACCTTGTTACGACTTTTACTTCCTCTAAATGATCAAGTTTGAGTGTCTTTTCCCATTCATAGAAATGTTGCCATTTCTTAGACCAGAATCCAACAATCTCACTAAACCATTCAATCGGTAGTAGCGACGGGCGGTGTGTACAAAGGGCAGGGACGTAATCAGCGCAAGCTAGTGACTTGCGCTTACTAGGAATTCCTCGTTCATGCGAAATAATTACAATTCGCAATCCCTGATACGACAGTGTTTCACAAGATTGCCCAACTATTTCTAGTAAGGGATACTCGTTGGAACTGCCATTGTAGCGCGCGTGCGGCCCCGGACATCTAAGGGCATCACAGACCTGTTATTGCTCTTTTTCATTTAGCTAGACGCTATTTATTCTTCTAAGAAGTGATCATTTACGAGTTAAAATAAATACACTATTTAGCAAGTTAGAGTCTCGTTCGTTATCGAATTAACCTGACAAATCGCTCCACCAACTAAGAACGGCCATGCACCACCACCCACCGAATCAAGAAAGAGCTATCAATCTGTCAATCCTCACAGTGTCCGGACCGGGTGAGATTTCCCGTGTTGAGTCAAATTAAGCCGCAGGCTCCACTCCTGGTGGTGCCCTTCCGTCAATTCCTTTAAGTTTCAGCTTTGCAACCATACTTCCCCCGGAACCCAAAGACTTTGGTTTCCCGGTGACTTCTAGCAAGATGATAAATTATCATCGCTAACTGTCAGTTGGCATAGTTTATGGTCAGAACTAGGACGGTATCTGATCGTCTTCGATCCTCTGACTTTCGTTCTTGATTAATGAAAACATTCTTGGCAAATGCTTTCGCAGTAGATTGTCTGCTGATGGTCTCAGAATTTCACCTCTAGCACCAGCATACATATGCCCCCGGCAGTCTCTTTTAATCATTACTTCAGTTTCGAAAACCAACAAAATAAAACCGAAGTCTTATTTCATTATTCCATGCAACAATATGCAGGCATAAGCCTGCTTTAAGCACTCTAATTTTTTCAAAGTAAACTTGTCGGTTATTGAAAAATCCCAATAAAGTGACTTAACATATACACGACGGTGAAGGAAGATTCAACACTCGGTCATAGACCTCATAAAGAATCATTTCCTCAATTTCAACTACGCTTTTTAACTGCAAACAACTTTAATATACGCTTTTGGAGCTGGAATTACCGCGGCTGCTGGCACCAGACTTGCCCTCCAATTGATACTTGATAAAGTATTTAAAATATTCTCATTGCAATTATGAAACCACTAGGGCCCATATTGTTATTTATTGTCACTACCTCACCGAACCGGTATTGGGTAATTTTCGCGCCTGCTGCCTTCGTGGATGTGGTAGCCGTTTCTCAGGCTCCCTCTCCGAATCGAACACTGATTCCCCGTTACCCGTTACAACCATGGGTAAGCTTTGATCTTACCATCAAAAGTTGATAGGTCAGCCATTTCAAGAGATTCGTCGTCACACTAAGGTTGTACGATCAGTGAAGTTGTCCAGAGTCATCAAAATCTGCCTTGCGACAG
>JACMZG010000291.1:0-10627 GCA_018340805.1 Microvelia longipes
GGACAATATAATAGATTAATATGTAATTGTCAAATAACATATCGATTTTTCAAAATCTGAGTAGAGATTTATATCATAAACGAAGTGATGTCATTTAATATAATTTATCTACTATTCTAAGAGACCTGTTTAATATAAATATTCATGAATATAATAAATAGAAATTAATTTATGCCCTGTTTGTAATCAATAATATTTAGGCTCGCCCAAATCATTCTAGACTACATGAAAAGGTATACTAATTGAATCAGGTATTTTTTATCATTATACAACTTTGCGACATTTTCGATTATATGAATTTTAATTTGAATTAAATATCTTAAGCGCTTTCTTTTTTAATATTAAAATATCTTATAAATAGATATACTTTTGATTATAATCTAGTTAGTATCAAAAACTTCTATGGTTCATCGTCTTTAGACTCATTTATTTTAGGGCTCTTAAAACTTTCTCACTGTGTTATAAAACCATATATTAATTGAGGATGCCAATATCTTAGAAAGATTGCAATTGCGAAAAAGATATTTCTGAAACAGGTCCACAAAATTAATCATTTGTCAATATATAAAAATGACTTTGAAAAAAATTACAAATTTAAAACCCCTAATATTATTAAGAGTTATTGACTATGGAACCAATATCATATATTAAACATCAATTAAGGTTTATTTTGCGTCAAAATTAATAGTCGTAGTTCTGAGATATACGTAGACTTCACTTAAATAAAATGTTCTTTTAAATTTATGTTTAATTATTATACTGTTTTCAAGAGTAAACACCGAGAATACTGTCTACAGAGAAAAAGAAATGAGAAGCACCCTAAATCAGTCTAAATCTATTCAATCACTATATTTAACAAACTGAATTATTGTAATAAACCGGATATATATTTCTTAAATCTTAAGAAATAAATGTAACCAATAGAATATTCAGTAACACAGAATCCCTTTGAAAACAAAATTTCTTTATATTGGATGAGTAAAATTATATAAAATTCTCATAAACTATTGAATGTATAAAATAGAATTAATAAAGTCACAATATATGACCAAATTAATTGAATAAAGCGAAAAACAAGTCTAACATAAACTGAAATAACAACAATTAATACATCTCCATCTTAATCGATTCTGAATAATAGTTACTACAATAATTACTATAATTCATCGAGAAAATAATTAACTACAAAAACAATATTGAAATGAATATAACTGCGAGACAACTTTTTGGAATTAAATTCACGAAACCATTTTTTTGAATCATTATTAATAAACATTTTTACATTATAAGTTAAAATTTATCTTTTTTTTAATTATTTCTAAACTATGTGGATCAATCTGGTTTAAAGATAAATATGTAATTGTTTGGGCTAAATCTTATATGTAGATTTTCTATTTTTACACTTTCTGAAAGTAAAATATAATTCCCACTTTGAGAGTTATAAAATGGATTCTTTTTCCACCCATCCACGTCATCTATACGTGTTTTTGTATATAAATGACTTTTAGTAAAACCCACATAAAGCTCAATGAAATATTCTCAAATTAATTACTAAAAAATTTTACTCGACTCAAAATATTTTCATTGTAACCTCTATCCTAATCTCAAATAATCTCTTCACAAAAATCACAAGTACTCTGAATTGAAATTTTTTCTATTTCCTCAAAGAATAACGTTTCATATTTTTGAATTAAGATTTGATGAAAGTCCATTTCTTTAAATATGGTTTCAAAGTTGTCTGCATTTTACCAAATTAGGATGCTAATCTCTCTTATCACCAGCTTCTATAAATTATCCAGACGTACTAGTTACCTCTTGGTAAATTCTCTGGTATGGAGAAACCATTTAAAAAATCAGGTCTAACAATTTAATAAGACTAGTAATCCACGAAATAATATGGGTTTATCTATCTTGCAAGAAACTTATAGTAAGAGCACAAAATTTCAATCCAAACAAAATGAAAATATTCAATATTTTCGGTTAGACACTCAAAATATTTTGGGAAATAACCATTACCAACTAATCAATTTTATCAGGGCCATTTTTTTTTTCCATCTCGATCATCTACAATTTTTTAAAAAGACCACGCATATGCGATTCGTTATCTGTATCGTCGGTATTCAACTTTTATTTTCAGCACTAATTACCAATAATTATTTATGTTTGAAAATTATGATAAGATATGCCTTTTACATTGCGAGAATATCTATATTTCGTTCAATATCAAATGAAATTGATTTCTGTCACATATAATGAATTCAGACAGTTTCAAATCACTCAATATTGAGATAAATCGAACAGTACGATCCGTATTCAACAAATATAAAATAGATCCTATGTAAACAAAACTGAGATCTAATTCAGTTAATCAACTACCAATACAAAATTTTTCGTAATTCATATTTCACAGCTGTCAAATTATCAAAATATTTCGTGAAACTCTAATTTTATTCGATATTGCAAATATCAATTATCAGTTAATCAATATTCGTAATCAAAATAAATTTCGTAACATTACAATTACGTAATCACACAAATTATATAATACGTAAATCAATTATGATAAGGCGGTTGTAAAAATCTAAGATAATGTATTCTGATACTCAATACTATTACAGATACAACCTTTCTTTAAAAATTATTATCATAAAAACTAAACAAATTTAACTATACACATATAATCTAATTTTATAAAATAAAGCAGTAATTATACATTATTATAATAAAATATTCTATTATATTCTACGTATCTAAAAAATATTACGTAATCAATATTCGTAATCAATATTCGTAATCAATATTCGTAATCAATATCGTAATTCATTCGTCGTAATTCAAGATATATTCGTAATCAATATTATTCAGTAATCAATATTCGTAATCAATATTCGTAATCATATATACGTAATCATCATATTCGTAATCAATATTCGTAATCAATATTCGTAATCAATATTCGTAATCAATATTCGTAATCAATATTCGTAATCAATATTCGTAATCAATATTCGTAATCAATATTCGCTAATCAATATTCGTAATCAATAATTCAGTAATCAGATATTTAATAATCAATAAATTTCGTAATCAATATTCATATATTCAACTCAACGTATTAATATGTAATCAATATTCGTAATCAATATTTGTAATCAATATTTGTAATTCAATATTTGGTAATCCAATATTCGTAATCAATATTTTGTATTTGTAAGTCAATATTCGATATTTGTAATCAATATTTGTAATCAAATTTGTAATCAATATTGCGTAATCCATATTTAATCAAATTTGTAGTCAATATTTGTATCAATATTCGAATCAATATTCCGTAATTATAATTATTGCGTGATAGAGTAAGGAGGTCAATATGTATAATGTTGCACATAAATAAATTCCATTTAAAACAAATTAAGTTCTAAAAATTGTAATTTGAAATAAAATATTGAATTAATTTTATTTATTTAATTGTAAATATCACTGAAACACACATTCACAATGCCTACATGGATATCTTTAAATATGTAGTCAAATACACCAACTCACCCACTGGATATTGATTACAAATTCAAATTATTTTCTCGAATCTTTAACAAAATTTCCGATGAAAACAAAATTTTTTTGTGAAATAAAAATTCAGTAATTAGGCAAGTTTTTATTTAGCATGGCGCGCAATTTTAAATGTACTACAAACATGATTTATATAATAAATCTCATACATAAGGAAAATAAAAGATTAAAAAAATATAAAAATTAATTTCCTAAAATCGAAAATAATTTGTTGAATTTTAATTATAATTGACTTATTATAAAACAAGAAAGTTTTACAAAAAATAAAGTTATCCATTTTTAATAATAAAACGTTTTTAATATTTGTTTTTAAAAAGTGATTACTTGGTGGCGCGGTTTGACTGATCAAACTAATTTTTAAGTGCGATTTTTAAGTGCCAATAATTATCTATAAACTTTTTTGGAAAATTAAAAATTTTTTCCCTTTATCGAATCAGAATAATATAAATGGCACTATGAGCTTTAATCATTTAATAATGACATAAAAAAATTGAATCTGCATCGAAAATCCTCATTTTCTATATGGGTGGAACAAAATGGATGAAATATAAGTTTTCGATATAATCATGTGTCTTAAAGAAAATTAACAAAATCTTCGAAGCAAAAAACAGGCAGCTACAATGCCCAATCAGTTCTTAATAAATATTATAATGGATAACCATATACAAATTTTAAATCAAGCGATGTTTTAATGAAAATGTAAATAGTAGTAGTAATGCAAATCGTTAAACTCGCGATTTTAATTATTTAAACGTACAATTATCAGATACTTAATAATCGAAGCGTTTTGTAATAATAATGAAAGTTTGGACCATAATGATTATAAATCATAACACAAATTATAAAAACTTAAAAGAATTTCAGAAAAATTTCAAGTTTTTTTTCTTGAAAACGGGAAATTTGAATTTATTAAACAAATAAAATTCTGATTATAATTATGAATTTTACAAATTAAAAAATTATTCTGGAAAATAATTGTTGACTTAACCATTGTCGCAATTGAGATTTCATTAAAATTCTTAAATAAATAATATTTTATTAAATAAACAAGCGTCGCTAAAATATTGTTTTATTTCCTGAGGAATTGTCGAAAATTCGAATAAAGATGATTAAAAAACAAAATAAGATTTAATTATACAAATAATTATGTAACAAAATATATTTTTTTAAAAAACTTCCTGCTTTTCATTCTGAGTAATTGAAACAATTTTCTAAATATTAAAAACTAAACAAATCAATAAAAACTCCTGACACTGACCATATGTCCTTTATTTTCACTGCTTTCCACTCTAACTTTCATTTAATTTTCTTAAAATAGGCGTTTTGTTCTTTATTTCGCATTATCAACGCATAGTTTTAAAAAATATTTTATAATAAAATGTTGAACAATTAAGTGTCGTAAAAAAAGTCACAATCAGTGGTTGTCAATCCCCGCTTTCAACATAAATTTGCTTGGGATGCGGGTATATTTTTTTTAATATAAAATGCATTGTGCTTAATATTAATTAATAGCAAAACATAGGTGCGTAACGTAGGTGCGCTTGGAAACGAGCCAATTTTTAACAGTCATCTGCGTAATCTGTCTAAATAATTTGTTGGATGGGCGGTAGAGTAGTGTTTCCAAACGAACGGCCCTTTATTTCACAGTACACAGTAAAACCTTACCAATTACATTTTTCCGTAACCGTAATCAGTTACCAACGACTTCATGTGATTTATAATGTTCTACTTTTTTCATTATCTAATTATTATTTAATTAATAATTTTGTAAGACATATACAGAGAGCACACAAAACAAGAAAATAAATTTTGATCCAAACATTAAGAAAAAATTGTCTTATTAAAACTGGAATAGCATATCGCCATGATCAGGCCAACAAAATGTTTTAGCCAGCTTTAATATTGCGAAATAGTCGCAGATCAGCATACAAACATGCAAAGCAGACAAACATCAGAACGGGCATCAGGATTTCAATAACATCGCCATTTAAACTCTTTTTCTATCAACAAAAACAATGTAAAATGACAAACCTTAAAAGGTCAATCCTTGGTGTTAATCACACACCCACAGCACAACTTTCATTTCGATGCTCTTCTAAATAAGTTTTGAAGAAAAATAATTTGCAAGAACACAAACGCACACAAGTCCATTTATAACGTCCTCGTTCTATATTCTTCTGATTCAATTAAAGTTGATTTAAGTAAAACAAATTATAATAACTATTTATACGGATTGTTCGACTGCAGTGGTAATATTAAAATTGTTCACAATTTTGAATAAGAATATTCTTAAGATAAATGTTTTTTATTTTCCCAAAAATATGGTCAAAAAATATCTGTTTAAATCCTCTATTTTATTGAAATAAAATTCTTTTCAAATTCCTGACTTAATTTCATAATTTTATTGATTTTTATTAATTATATTATAACTATTTCATTGAATTAAATTTTATTTTATTTCTTTTTATGACATTTTTAAATTCATTTTTAAATTTCCTTTTTTACTAATAATAATAATATAAAATAAATAATAATAATAATATAATAATAATAATAATAATAATATAATATAATAATAATAATAATAATAATAATAATAATAATAATAATAATAATAATAATAATATATTAATAATAATAATAATAATATAATAATATAATATAATAATAATAATAATAATAATATTAATATAATAATAATAATCCCATAATTAAATAATAATAAATAATAAATTCTTTAATATTAATTTTTAATAATATTTTTAACATAAAAAGAACCATTTCTGTATTTTCTTTTGCCTCCTCGTCGTGGCGTCGCATATCAAGCTCATTACACGACATCACATGTAGAGAATTCTTTTATTAATGACACCAAAAAATCTTATTATAAACTTACATTTAAATGAAATGGATAAATTTACTAATGAGAATAATAAAAATTATTCTTTTCCCTTTTACACAGCGATTAAAATTTTCATATTTTTAACAAAAAAAAATAAAATTTATCTTTAATTTGTTTGAAACATTAAAATAAATTTCATAGAATTAAAAACGAATAAATTTTTTTCGCGTTGTTCAGCTTAATCAGTATTCTTTCGTTTCTTTTGAAACAATATTTTGTAATTAATAAAAACCAATAATATTTAGAAAATGAAAATGATATTTAATAAAATTGACGAGCACAACACTACTCAATAATAATAGACAGTTTATTTCCTTCCGTCAAATTTCGAATATCAAGTTGTAAGGTTCGATTAAAAGTACTTGAAAACAACAGGGCATTGTTTTAAAACCATTGATTAGATAATTGCTTTTTCTTTACCAGAATTAAATTAATTATTAATTATTTGGAACATATATATGTTTTGAGAAGTTAAATGAATTTCAGGAGAGATACTAGATGTAAGCTAGGATTCGTCGTTGTCACATATAACATGAATCAAGTCGATGGGAAACGTAAAATCTTTCAAATTTTGTTTTCAGAATCGTCGAATTATCAATTATTAAGAAGTTGTGTAACCGTTGAAATTGTATCTTTATTTTTAAAGCAAAACATATATATATATTATATAATAATAGATTAATATAATAAAATATAATAATAATAATAATAATAAAATAAAATAATATAATAATATAATAATAATAATAATAATAAATATAATAATAATAATAAAATAATCAATAATAATCATAATAATAATAATAATAATAATAATAATATAATAATATAATAAAATAATAATCATAATAATAATAATAATAATAATAATAATAATAATAATAATAAATAATAATTAAATAATCATCATAATAATAATAAATTATAATAATAATAATAATAGAAATAATCAATAATAATAATAATAATAATAATAATAATAATAATATAATAATAATAATAATAATAATAATAATAATAATAATAAATTATAATATAATATAATAATAATAATAATAATAATAATAATATAAATAATAATATAATAATAATAATTATTAAATAATTATACATTAATAATAATAATAATAATAATAATAATAAATAATAATAATAATATAATAATTATAATAATAATAATAATAAATAATAATAATAATAATATAAAATAATAATATAATAATAATAATAATAATAATAATCATAAAATAATAATAATAATAATAATAAATAATAATAATAATAATAATAATAATAATAATAATAATAATAATAAAATATAAATTAAAATATAATAAAAACAATAATAATAATAATATAAATAATAATAATAAATAATAATAATAATAATGTGTTGGGCTAGAACACGAGTATATCAAAAATTAAAATGACAAGACGGGTGTCAGGCCAAATTAATATTATTATATTAGAAATATTATTATTATTATCATATAGTATCAAAGTTAAGGATAAAAATGTACATAGTTAGGATATTTAAATTATATAGTATTCTATTAGATTATTTTATGTCATTATTATTATTCGATATTATTGATTAATTATTATTTTTATTATTATATTATTTGCTAATAAATTTTATTGATATGATTATTATAATATTATTTTTTTAAAAAAAATTTTACAACTTTAACTTAATTTGGGCAAATATTAATGCCATTAATTATTATTATTTTGTTATTATTATTATTTTATTATATATTATACAATCATTATTACTATATTTCTTTTTGTATTTCCCGGCCTGGCATCTTCCGGACAAGTGAATGACTGGATAGCAGGATGTGATTGCACAAAAAAACAGAATGGGTGTACAACACAATGCATCGGTATATACCGATTGCATTTTTCATTTTAATTCAGAAAATTAAAATTTTAAAATGAAAAAAAAAAAAAAAAAAAAAAAAAAAAATTCATCGAGAGTAAACATTGATGAACGTCCAAATGGCAAAGTTATAAAACATTATAAAGCATGAAAAGTTCTGAAGAATCTAAAAGAACTGTTGTTGTGAAGTGATAAATAATATTGATGAATTTCAAATGGCAAAGTTATAAAGCATTATAAAGCATGAAAAGTTTTCTGAAAATCTGAAAGAACTGTTTGTTGTGAAGTGATAAATAATATTGATGAATATTCAAATGGCAAAGTGATAAAGCTTATAAAGCATGAAAAGTTTCTGAAGAATCTGAAAGAACTGTTGTTAGTGAAGTGATAAATAATATTGATGAGCATTCAACCTGGCAAAGTTATAAAAGCATATAAAGCATGAAACGTTAATGAAGAATCTAAAAAGAAACTGTTTGTTGGTGAGACTTCAAATGCAAAGTTTAAAGTTGGTGAAGAATGATAAGTAAATTGATGAATATTCAAATGGCAAAGTTATAAAGCATTATAAAGCATGAAAAGTTTCTGAAGGAATCTATATAAGAACTGTTTTGTTGTGAGAATGATAAATAATAAAAGCATAATTGAAGAATGAACGTTTGTTGGTGAGTGATAAATAACATTGATGAATATTCAAATGGCAAAGTTATAAAAGCAAAAAGTTAAAGTGTTTGTTGGTGAAGAAATAAATTGAGTTATCAAATGATATTAGAAATGAATTTTTTGTTTGGTGAGAAAATAATATTGATGAAATTCTGATGAAAAATAAAGATTTCATATTAGAAATGAATTTTAGAAAAACTGATAGAAAGTGGTATCGAAAATCGATAAAAGTAATGATAGTAAAACATATATAACGAAAATAAATCTGAAGTATTCGAATCGATTAAATTCCAGATGAATTTGAAATTTTTGATAATGGGAAATGAAAAATAACAGAATTACTACAATAATAATATCATCAATGAAGCTTATAATGTCGTTCTTACATTCATATCGGTTAAATTAAATTTTTTTTTATTTAAATTATATTTTTGTTTTTAATCAGGTGATTCATTTTTAAATGATATAGTTAAAATTTTATTAGAACGTCCATTCGTTTTGAAATATTAAAATTCACGGACAGAATATTTACTAATTCTAACATTTTAAAAATTCAAATTTTAAATTGTAAATCTTCAGTTGCAGATTCCATTAGTAATAATTAATACTTTTCTCAAATTCAATATTTAAAAAATATGATGATAAAATTTGAATCGCATCCAGATTCTTATAGTGAACTGAGATGAACCTCATAGAAACAATAATTTTAATTAAGACGGACTTCCAATCTGGTCCGCTGGACCCGAACTAAAGGTGCCGGTTTACTGCACTCCCACAATAAGGAGTCACCGGAACCAAACCGAAGCGTAGTAGGGGACACACGACGTTAAATCTTGTGGTTTCACGAGTACACCCCTACTAAGAAAAAATTAATTAATATTAACTCGTGGAAACCCAACAAAATTTTTGGGGGCTCAGCCGGGATTTTAATAATTTTTTAATTTTGAGAAGATAAGCCGAAAATGTTGGGAAAATAATATGCAAAATCTTAAGAAAAAATTGGCGGATTTTTGAATTAATTGATAATAATTATTAATTCGATATGTATTAACATGTTGCTTTAATTTGATTTCAGTTATATTTTTGATGAGTTTAATTAGGTCGGGACCACTCGCATTAGATTTTTGGATTTAATTGATAATAAAATTTAGAGAATTTCAGAATTTTAGGTTGATTGAATTGGAGGATCAACTAAAATAATAACAGAGGTATTAGAATGCTTTATCGGTATGATTTATAACTTGCCTTTAAATTATTCCATGCTAGCAAACAAATAGATAATAATGATGATATAATGTGAAAAAATTCAAATAAATTAAATTGAATGAAAATGATATTGATTGAATTATTAAAGCGGTGTCAAGAAGCAGCGGAATTAAAATAAGAAGATAGTAAGAGAAATAATAAAATAATAATTGAAATAATAAAAGAAGATAATGAAGTTTAAAAACAGAATGTTGGATTAAAGTATTCGTTATTCATTGAAAATTATTTATATTGAGGACGGATTGTTTGAAAATTGGAAATTAAAACTTTAAATTTAAGAATATGGTACTTGAAAAGTTGAATAAATAAATTTTGGAACTTTAAAATTTTTGTAGACAAGAAGA
>JACMZG010000291.1:11317-32482 GCA_018340805.1 Microvelia longipes
TAATTTTTTGGAAAATTAATCGGTGGATTCGGACAAACTCCTCCTGCGAAGATTTCAATTTGGTATTTTTTGTATTGTTATCGTTAACGAATTATAATTTTTGGAAAATTAATCGGTGGATTCGGACAACTCCTCCTGTGAAGATTTCAAGTTTGGTATTTTTTGTATTGTTATCGGTGGAATCGGACAAACTCCTCCAATGAAGATTACGAATTAATAATTTTTGGAAATTAATGGTGGATTCGGACAAACTCCTCCTGTGAAGATTTCAAGTTTGGTATTTTTTTGTATTGATCGGAATCGACAAACTCTTCCTGAAGATTACAAGTTTGGTATTTTTTTTATTTATCGTGGAATCGGACAAACTCCTCATGAAGATTACGAATTAATAATTTTGGAAAATTAATCGGTGGATTCGGACAAACTCCTCCTGTGAAATTTCAAGTTTGGTATTTTTTGTATTGTTATCGGTGGAATCGGACAAACTCCTCCAATGAAGATTACGAATTAATAATTTTTGGAAAATTAATCGGTGGAATCGGACAAACTCCTCCAATGAAGATTACGAATTAATAATTTTTGGAAAATTTAATCGGTGGATTCGGACAAACTCCTCTGTGAAGATTTCAAGTTTGGTATTTTTTGTATTGTTATCGGTGGAATCGGACAAACTCCTCCAATGAAGATTACGAATTAATAATTTTTGGAAAATTAATCGTGGATTCGAACAAAACTCCTCCTGTGAAGATTTCAAGTTTGGTATTTTTTGTATTGTTATCGGTGGAATCGGACAAACTCTCCAATGAAGATTACGAATTAATATTTTTTGGAAAAAATCGGTGGATTCGGACAAACTCCTCCTGTGAAGATTTCAAGTTTGGTATTTTTTGTATTTTATCGGAATCGGACAAACTCCTCCAATGAAGTTAATTACGGTGGATCGGACAAACTCCTCCAATGAAGATTACAATTGGAAAATTAATCGGTGGAATTCGGACAAACTCCTCCTGTGAAGATTTTCAAGTTTGGTATTTTTTGTATTGTTATCGGTGGAATCGGACAAACTCCTCCAATGAAGATTACGAATTAATAATTTTTGGAAAATTAATCGGTGGAACAAACTCCTTGGATTTTTTTTTGGAAAATTAATCGGTGGATTCGGACAAACTCCTCCTGTGAAGATTTCAAGTTTGGTATTTTTTGTATTGTTATCGGTGGAATCGGACAAACTCCTCCAATGAAGATTAAATTAATAATTTTTGGAAAATGGTGGATTCGGACGATTTTAATAATTTTGGAAAATTAATCGGTGGATTCGGACAAACTCCTCCTGTGAAGATTTCAAGTTTGGTATTTTTTTGTATTGTTATCGTGGAATCGGACAAACTCCTCCAATGAAGATTACGAATTAATAATTTTTTGGAAAATTAATCGGTGGATTCGGACAAACTCCTCCTGTAAAGATTTCAAGTTTGGTATTTTTTTATTGTTATCGTGGAATTCCTCCAATGAAGATTAAATTAATAATTTTTGGAAAATTAATCGGTGGATTCGGACAAACTCCTCCTGTGAAGATTTCAAGTTTGGTATTTTTTGTATTGTTATCGGTGGAATCGGACAAACTCCTCCAATGAAGATTACGAAATTAATAATTTTTTGGAAAATTAATCGGTGGATTCGGACAAACTCCTCCAATGAAGATTACGATTAATAATTTTTTGTAAATTAATCGGTGGATTCGGACAAAATCCTCCTGTGAAGATTTCAAGTTGGTATTTTTTGTATTGTTATCGGTGGAATCGGACAAACTCCTCCAATGAAGATTACGAATTAATAATTTTTGGAAAATTAATCGGTGGATTCGAACAAACTCCTCCTGTGAAGATTTCAAGTTTGGTATTTTTTGTATTGTTATCGGTGGATCGGACAAACTCCTCCAATGAAGATTACAAATTAATAATTTTGGAAATTAATCTTTGGATTCGGACAAACTCCTCCTGTGAAGATTACAAGTTTGGTATTTTTTTGTATTGTTCGATGGAATCGGACAAACTCCTCCAATGAAGATTACGAATTAATAATTTTTGGAAAATTAATCGGTGGATTCGGACAAACTCCTCCAATGAAGATTACAATTAATAATTTTTGGAAAATTAATCGGTGGATTCGGACAAACTCCTCCTGTGAAGATTTCAAGTTTGGTATTTTTTGTATTGTTATCGGTGGAATCGGACAAACTCCTCCAATGAAGATTACGAATTTAATTTTTGGAAAATTAATCGTGGAATCGGACAAACTCTCTCCAATGAAGATTACGAATTAATAATTTTTGGAAAATTAATCGGTGGATTCGAACAAACTCCTCCTGTGAAATTTCAAGTTTGGTATTTTTTTGTATTTTATCGGTGGAATCGGACAAACTCCTCCAATGAGATTAGAAATTAATAATTTTTGGAAAATTAATCGGTGGATTCGGACAAACTCCTCCAATCAAAAAATTAATTTTTGGAAAATTAATCGGTGGATTCGGACAAACTCCTCCTGTGAAGATTTCAAGTTTGGTATTTTTGTATTGTTATCGGTGGAATCGGACAAACTCCTCCAATGAAGATTACGAATTATAATTTTTGGAAAATTAATCGGTGGATTCGGACAAACTCCTCCTGTGATTTCAAGTTTGTATTTTTTGTATTTTATCGTGGAATCGGACAACTCCTCCAATGAAGATTACGAATTAATAATTTTTGGAAAATTAATCGGTGGATTCGGACAAACTCCTCCTGTGAAGATTTCAAGTTGGTATTTTTTGTATTGTTATCGGTGGGACAAGGCGAATTAATAATTTTTGGAAATTAATCGGTGGAATCGGACAAACTCCTCCAATGAAGATTACAATTAATAATTTTTGGAAAATTAATCGGTGGAATTCGGACAAACTCCTCCTGTGAAGATTTCAAGTTTGGTATTTTTTGTATTGTTATCGGTGGAATCGGACAAACTCCTCCAATGAAGATTACGAATTAATAATTTTTGGAAAATTAATCGGTGGAATCGGACAAAACTCCTCCAATGAAGATTACAATTAATATTTTTGGAAAATTAATCGGTGGATTCGGACAAACTCCTCCTGTGAAGATTTCAAGTTTGGTATTTTTTGTATTGTTATCGGTGGAATCGGACAAACTCCTCCAATGAAGATTACGAATTAATAATTTTTGGAAATTAATCGGTGGAATCGGACAAACTCCAATGAAGATTACAAATTAATTTTGGAAAATTAATCGGTGGATTCGGACAAACTCCTCCTGTGAAGATTTCAAGTTTGGTATTTTTTGTATTGTTATCGGGAATCGGACAAACTCCTCCAATGAAGATTACAATTAATAATTTTTTGGAAAATTAATCGGTGGATTCGGACAAACTCCTCCTGTGAAGATTTCAAGTTTGGTATTTTTGTATTGTTATCGGTGGAATCGGACAAACTCCTCCTGGAAGATTTCAAGTTTGGTATTTTTTGTATTGTTATCGGTGGAATCGGACAAACTCCTCCAATGAAGATTACGAATTAATAATTTTTGGAAAATTAATCGGTGGATTCGGACAAACTCCTCCTGTGAAGATTTCAAGTTTGGTATTTTTTGTATTGTTATCGGTGGAATCGGACAACTCCTCCAATGAAAGATTACGATTAATATTTTGGAAAATTAATCGGTGGAATCGGACAAACTCCTCCAATGAAGATTACAATTAATAATTTTTGGAAAATTAATCGGTGGATTCGGACAAACTCCTCCTGTGAAGATTTCAAGTTTGGTATTTTTTGTATTGTTATCGGTGGAATCGGACAAACTCCTCCAATGAAGATTACGAATTAATAATTTTTGGAAAATTAATCGGTGGAATCGGACAAACTCCTCCAATGAAGATTACGAATTAATAATTTTTGGAAAATTAATCGGTGGATTCGGACAAACTCCTCCTGTGAAGATTTCAAGTTTGGTATTTTTTGTATTGTTATCGGTGGAATCGGACAAAACTCCTCCAATGAAGATTACGAATTAATAATTTTTGGAAAATTAATCGGTGGATTCGGACAAACTCCTCCAATGAAGATTACGAATTAATAATTTTTGGAAATTAATCGTGGATTCGGACAAACCTCCTGTGAAGATTTCAAGTTTGGTATTTTTTGTATTGTTATCGGTGAATCGGACAAACTCCTCCAATAAAGATTACGAATTAATAATTTTTGGAAAATTAATCGGTGGATTCGAACAAACTCCTCCTGTGAAGATTTCAAGTTTGGTATTTTTTGTATTGTTATCGGTGGAATCGGACAAACTCCTCCAATGAAGATTACAATTAATAATTTTTGGAAAATTAATCGGTGGATTCGGACAAACTCCTCCTGTGAAGATTTCAAGTTTGGTATTTTTTGTATTGTTATCGGTGGAATCGGACAAACTCCTCCAATGAAGATTACGAATTAATAATTTTGGAAAATTAATCGGTGGATTCGGACAAACTCCTCCAATGAAGATTACAATTAATAATTTTTGGGTGGATTCGGACAAATTCCTCCTGTGAAGATTTCAAGTTTGGTATTTTTTGTATTGTTATCGGTGGAATCGGACAAACTCCTCCAATGAAGATTACGAATTAATAATTTTTGGAAAATTAATCGGTGGATTCGGAAACTCCTCCTGTGAAGATTTCAAGTTTGGTATTTTTTTGTATTGTTATCGGTGGAATCGGACAAACTCCTCCAATGAAGATTACGAATTATAATTTTTTGGAAATTAATCGGTGGATTCGGACAAACTCCTCCTGTGAAGATTTCAAGTTTGGTATTTTTTGTATTGTTATCGGTGGAATCGGACAAACTCCTCCAATGAAGATTACGAATTAATAATTTTTGGAAAATTAATCGGTGGATTCGGACAAACTCCTCCAATGAAGATTACGAATTAATAATTTTTGGAAAATTAATCGGTGGATTCGGACAAACTCCTCCTGTGAAGATTTCAAGTTTGGTATTTTTTGTATTGTTATCGGTGGATCGGACAAACTCCTCCAAGATTGTTAATTTTATCGGTGGAATCGGACAAACTCCTCCAATGAAGATTACAATTAATAATTTTTGGAAAATTAATCGGGATTCGGACAAACTCCTCCTGAAGATTTCAAGTTTGGTATTTTTTGTATTGTTATCGGTGGAATCGGACAAACTCCTCCAATGAAGATTACGAATTAATAATTTTGGAAAATTAATCGGTGGATTCGGACAAACTCCTCCAATGAAGATTACAATTAATAATTTTTGGAAAATTAATCGGTGGATTCGGACAATTCCTCCTGTGAAGATTTCAAGTTTGGTATTTTTTGTATTGTTATCGGTGGAATCGGACAAAACTCCTCCAATGAAGATTACGAATTAATAATTTTTGGAAAATTAATCGGTGGAATCGGACAAACTCCTCCAATAAGATTACAATTAATAATTTTTGGAAAATTAATCGGTGGATTCCAAACTCCTCCTGTGAAGATTTCAAGTTTGGTATTTTTTGTATTGTTATCGTGGAATCGGACAAACTCCTCCAATGAAGATTACGAATTAATAATTTTTGGAAAATTAATCGGTGGATCGGACAAACTCCTCCAATGAAGATTACGAATTAATAATTTTTGGAAAATTAATCGGTGGATTCGGACAAACTCCTCCTGTGAAGATTTCAAGTTTGGTATTTTTTGTATTGTTATCGGTGGAATCGGACAAACTCCTCCAATGAAGATTACGAATTAATAATTTTTGGAAAATTAATCGGTGGATTCGAACAAACTCCTCCTGTGAAGATTTCAAGTTTGGTATTTTTTGTATTGTTATCGGTGGAATCGGACAAACTCCTCCAATGAAGATTAGATTAAATTTTAATTTTGGAAAATTATCGGTGGATTCGGACAAACTCCTCTGTGAAGATTTCAAGTTTGGTATTTTTTGTATTGTTATCGGTGGAATCGGACAAACTCCTCAATGAAGATTACGAATTAATAATTTTTGGAAAATTAATCGGTGGATTCGGACAAACTCCTCCAATGAAATTACAATTAATAATTTTTGGAAAATTAATCGGTGGATTCGGACAAACTCCTCCTGTGAAGATTTTTTGGTATTTTTTGTATTGTTATCGGTGGAATCGGACAAACTCCTCCAATGAAGATTACGAATTAATAATTTTTGGAAAATTAATCGGTGGATTCGGACAAACTCCTCCAATGAGATTCCGTTAATCGGTGGATTACAAACTCCTCCTGTGAAGATTTCAAGTTTGGTATTTTTTGTATTGTTATCGGTGGAATCGGACAAACTCCTCCTCGGGAAAATTAATCGTGGATTCGGACAAACTCCTCCTGTGAAGATTTCAAGTTTGGTATTTTTTGTATTGTTATCGGTGGAATCGGACAAACTCCTCCAATGAAGATTACGAATTATAATTTTTGGAAAATTAATCGGTGGATTCGGACAAACTCCTCCTGTGAAGATTCAAGTTTGGTATTTTTTTGTATTGTTATCGGTGGAATCGGACAAACTCCTCCAATGATTACGAATTACGAATAATGAAGATTACGAAATTAATAATTTTTGGAAAATTAATCGGTGGATTCGGACAAATTCCTCCTGTGAAAATTTCAAGTTTGGTATTTTTTGTATTGTTTATCGGTGGAATCGACAAACTCCTCCAATGAAGATTACGAATTAATAATTTTTGGAAAATTAATCGGTGGATTCGGACAAACTCCTCCTGTGAAGATTTCAAGTTTGGTATTTTTTGTATTGTTATCGGTGGAATCGGACAAACTCCTCCAATGAAGATTAAATTAATTTTTTGGAAAATTAATCGGTGGATCGGACAAACTCCTCCTGTGAAGATTTCAAGTTTGGTATTTTTTGTATTGTTATCGGTGGAATCGGACAAACTCCTCCAATGAAGATTACGAATTAATAATTTTTGGAAAATTAATCGGTGGAATCGGACAAACTCCTCCAATGAAGATTACGAATTAATAATTTTTGGAAAATTAATCGGTGGATTCGGACAAACTCCTCCTGTGAAGATTTCAAGTTTGGTATTTTTTGTATTGTTATCGGTGGAATCGGACAAACTCCTCCTGTGAAGATTACAAGTTTGGTAATTTTTTGTATTTATCGGTGGAATCGGACAAACTCCTCCAATGAAGATTACAAATTTTTTTTGGAAAATTAATCGGATTCGGACAAACTCCTCCTGTGAAGATTTCAAGTTTGGTATTTTTTGTATTGTTATCGGTGGAATCGGACAAACTCCTCCAATGAAGATTACGAATTAATAATTTTGGAAAATTAATCGGTGGATTCGGACAAACTCCTCCAATGAGATTACAATTAATAATTTTTGGAAAATTAATCGGTGGATTCGGACAAACTCCTCCTGTGAAGATTTCAAGTTTGGTATTTTTTTGTATTGTTATCGGTGGAATCGGACAAACTCCTCCAATGAAGATTACGAATTAATAATTTTTGGAAAATTAATCGGTGGGAATCGGACAAATCCTCCAATGAAAGATTACGAATTAATAATTTTTGGAAAATTAATCGGTGGATTCGGACAAAACTCCTCCTGTGAAGATTTCAAGTTTGGTATTTTTTGTATTGTTATCGGTGGAATCGGACAAACTCCTCCAATGAAGATTACGAATTAATAATTTTTGGAAAATTAATCGGTGGATTCGGACAAAACTCCTCCAATGAAGATTGCGAAATTAATAATTTTTTGGAAAATTAATCGGTGGATTCGGACAAATTCCTCCTGTGAGAAGTTTCAAGTTTGGTATTTTTTGTATTGTTATCGGTGGAATCGGACAAACTCCTCCAATGAAGATTACGATTAATATATTTTTGGAAAATTCATCGGTGGATTCGACAAACTCCTCCTGTGAAGATTTCAAGTTTTGGTAGTTTTTTTGTATTGTATCGGTGTGAATCGACAAACTCCTTCCAATAAAGATTATGAATTAAAAATTAATTTGGTAAATTATCGGTGGATTCGGAATCGGAAGATTTCAAGTTTGGTAATTTTTTGTATTGTTATCGGTGGAATCCAAAAGAAATACGAATTAATAATTTTTGGAAAATTAATTGGTGTATTCAGAAACAAACCTCCTGTGAAGATTAAGTTAGCATTAATTTCTTGAAATTTTTAGCGGTGGACATCGGACAAATTTTCTCACTGAAGATTTGGAAAAATAATTTTTGGAAAATTAATCTGTGGATTTCTGACAAACTCTTCCAATGAAGATTACGAATTTATATTATTTTGGAAAATTATCGGTGAAATTTGGACAATTCTCCTTCGAAGATTACAAGTTTGGCGTTTTATTATTTTGTATTTTATAGGTCGAATCGGAAAATCTCCTACCAATGAAGATACGGAAATTTATAATTTTTGGAAAATTAATCTGGTGAATTCGTACAACTCTGTCCTGTGAAGATTACAAGTTTGCATTTTATTTATTTTGTATTATTAATCAATGAATGGACAACTCTCCTGGCGAAGATTACAAGTTGGAATATTTTATTTCTTTTGTGAATTAATATGCGGTGGAATCGGAACAACTCCTCCAATAAAGATTACGAATTAATAATTTTGGAAAATTAATTGGTGTATTTGGAACAAACCCTCCTGTGAAAGATGACGAATTTAATTTTTGGTACAAATAATCGGTGGGAATGGACAAACTTCTCCAATAAAGATTACGATTAAAAGAATTTTGGAAAATTAATTGGTGGATCGACAAATTCCTCCTATTGAAGATTAAAAGTTTAGCATTTATTTCTTGCAAATTATTAACGGTGGAATCAGACAAATTTCTCCAGTGAAAGATTATGAAATAAAAATAATTTTGGAAAATTATTCTGTGGGATTTTGACAAACTGCTCCATGAAGAATTACGATTTATATTTTTTTGGAAAATTATTCGGTGGAATTCGGACAAACCTCTCCTGCGAAGATTACAAGTTGATAATTTTTTTATTTTTGTATATTATCGAAGGAATCGGAAAAAACTCTACCAATGAGATTTGAATAATTAAATTTTTGGTACATTAATCGGTGGAATCGGACAAACTTCTCCAAAAAAGAATACGAATTATAATTTTGGAAAAATATTAATGGTGTAATCGGACAAATTCCTCCTGTGAAGAATTACAAGTTAAGCATTTTATTTCTTGCATGATTTTTAAGCGGTGGAATCGGACACAATCTCTCCCTCTGAAGATTAAGAAATAATAATTTTGGAAAATTAATCTTGTTGGATTTCGACAAACTCCTCCAATGAAGATTACGAATTTAATATTTTTCTGGAACATTAATCGTGAATTCGGACAAACTTCCCTGCCGAAGATTACAAGTTTGATATTTTATTTCTTTTTGTATTATTATCGATGGAATCAAACAAACGTCCTCTAATGAAGATTAACGACATTATATTTTTTTGGAAAATTAATCAAGTGAATTCGGACCAAAACTCTCTGCGAAGATACAAGTTTGGCGTTTATTTATTTTGTATTTTTATAGGTCGAATCGGAAAATCTCCTCCATGAAGTTACGAATTTATAATTTTTTCGAAAAATTAATCGTGGAATCGACAACTCGTTCGTGTGAATATTACAATTCTGGTATTTTTATTTCTTTTGCATTATTATCATGGAATCAGACAAAATCCTGAATGAAGATTATGAAGTAATAAGTTTTGGTACATTAATCGGTGAGATCGGACAAACTTCTCCAATAAAATTTACGAATTAAAAAAGTTGGAAAATGAATTGGTGATTCGACAAATTCCCTTCTGTAATGATTACAAAGTTTAGCATTTTATTTCTAGCATATTTTATCGTGGAATCCGGACAAAATCCTCCAAATGAAGATTACGATTATATTTTTTGAAAAAATAAATTGGTGAATTCGACAAACTTCTCCCTGCGAAGATTACAAGGTTGGTAATTTTATTTCTTTGTATTATTATCATGGAATCGGGCAAAACTTTTCTTTGAAGATTAACAATTTGTCATTTTTATTTATTTGTATTTATTATCGTCGGAATCGGACAACTCTCCAATGAGGATTATGAATTAATAATTTTTGTTCATTAATCGGTGGAATCGAACAAACTCCTCCAATAAAAGATTACGAATTAATAATTTTTGGAAAATTAATTGTTGGATTCGGACAAATTCTTCCTGTAAAAGATGACAAGTTTGGCATTTTATTATTTGTATATTATCGGTGAATCGGACAAACTCCTCCAATGAAGATTATGAATTAATAATTTTTGGAAAATTAATCGGTGGATTCGGAAAAACTCCTCCAAACTGAAGATTACGAAATTTATAATTTTTGCAAAAATTAATCGGTGAATTCGTACAAACTCTTCTGGTGAATTACAAGTTGGCTTTTATTTCTTTCTATTATTATGGATGGAACGACAAACTCTTCCTGTAAGAATTACAAGTTTGGCATTTAATTATTTTGTATTATTATTCGGTGGAATCAACAAACTCCTCCAAAAAAGATTACGAATTTATATTTTTTGAAAATTAATCAGTGAATTCGGACAAACTTCTTCTGCGAAGATTACAAGTTTGATATTTTATTTCTTTTGTATTTATTATCGATGGAATCACAACTCCTCTAATGAAGATTAACGAATTTATAATTTTTTTTGGAAAATTAACAGTGAATTCGGACAAACTTCCTGCGAAGAATTACAAGTTTGGCATTTTATTATTTGTATTTTTATAGGTCGAAATCGGAAAATCTCTTTCCAATGAAGATTACGAATATATAATTTTTTGGAAATTTATCGTGAATTCGGAACAAACTTCTTCCTGCGAAGATTACAAGTTTGATATTTTATTTTTTTGTATTATTATCGATGGATCGACAAACTCCTCCAATGAAGATTATGAATAATAATTTTTGGTACATTAATCGGTGGAATCGGACAATTCATCTGTGAAAGATAACAAGTTTAGCATTTAATTTCTTGCATATTTTTTTGCGTGGAATCGGACAAATTTCTCCACTGAAGATTATGAATAATAATTTTTGGAAAATTAAATCTGTGGATTTTGACAAACTCCTCCAATGAAGATTACGAAATTTATATTTTTTGGAAATTAAATCGGTGAATTCGGACAAACTCTCCTGCGAAGATTACAAGTTTGCATATTTTATTTCTTTTGTATTATTATCGATGGAATCGGACAAACCCTCCAATGAAGATTAACGAATTTATTTTTTTGGAAAATTAATCTGTGGATTTTGACAAACTCCTCCAATGAAGATTACGAATTATATTTTCTTTGGAAAATTAATCGTGAATTCGGACAAAACTTCTCCTGCGAAGATTACAAGTTTGTTATTTTATTTCTTTTGTATTATTATCAAATGTGAATCGGACAAACTTTCCTTTGAAGATTACAAGTTTGTCCATTTTATTTATTTTTGTATTATTAACGTCGAAATCGGACAAACTCCTCCAATAAAGATTATGAATTAAAGGTTTTGGTACATTAATCGTGGAATCGAACAACTCCTCCAATAAAAGATTACGAATTAAATAATTTTGGAAAATTAATTGTGGATTCGGACAAATTCCTTTCCTGTGAGGATTACAAGTTTAGCATTTCATTTCTTGCATATTTTTATCGGTGAATCGGACAAATTTTCTCAAGTGAAGATTATGAAATAATTAAGTTTTTTGAAAATTCAATCTGTGGATTCTGACAAATCCTCCAACGAAGATTACGAATATATATTTTTTTGGAAAATTAATTGCGTGATTCGGACAAACTTCTCCTGCGAAATTACAGTTTGTAATTTTATTTCTTTTCTATTATTATTATGGAATCGGACACTTCTACTTTGAAGATTACAAGTTTGTCATTTAATTTATTTTGTATTATTATCAATTGGGATCGGACAAACTTTCTTTGAAATTCAAGTTTGTCATTTTATTTATTTTGTATTATTAACGTCGAAATCGGACAAACTCCTCCAATAAAGATTATGAATTAAAAGTTTTGGTACATTAATCGGTGGAATCGAACAAACTCCTCAATAAAGATAACGAATTAATAATTTTTGGAAAATTAATTGGTTGATTCGGACAAATTCCTCCTGTGAGATTACAAGTTTAGCATTTTATTTCTTGCATATTTTTTATCGGTGGAATCGGACAATTCTCCAGTGAAGATTATGAATAATAATTTTTGGAAAAATTAATCGTGTGGAATTTGACAAAACTCCTCCAATGAAGATTACGAATTTATATTTTTTTGGAAAATTAATTCGGTGAATTCGGACAAACCCTTCCTGCGAAGATTACAAGTTTGATATTTTATTTATTTTGTATTATTATCGAAGGATCGGACAACTCCTCCAATGAAGATTTTGAATAATAATTTTTGGTACATTAATCGGTGGAATCGGACAAACTTCTCCAAAAAAGAATACGATTATAAATTTTGGAAATTAATTGTGTAATCGGACAAATTCCTCCTGTAAAGATTACAAGTTTAGCATTTTTATTTCTTGCTTTTTTTAGCGGTGGAATCGGACAAAATTTCCCTACTGAAGATTATGAAATTAATTTTTGGAAAAATTAATCTGTGGATTCGACAAACTCCTCCAAGAAGATTACGAATTTATATTTTCTTGAAAAATTAATCGGTGAATTCGGACAAACTTCTCCTGCGAAGATACAAGTTTGATATTTTATTTCTTTTGTATTATTATCGATGGAACAAAACAAACTCCTCTAATGAGATTACGAATTTATATTTTTTGGAAAATTAATCGTGAATTCGGACAAACTTCTCCTGCGAAGATTACAAGTTTGGCATTTTATTTATTTTGTATTTTTATTAGGGTGGAATCGGAAAATCTCTTTCAATGAAGATTACGAATTTAATAATTTTTTGGAAAATTAATCGGTGAATTCGAACAAACTCTCCTGCGAAGATTACAATTTGGTATTTTATTTCTTTGTATTATTATCTATGGAATTTCTACTTGAAGATTACAATTAATTTTATTTTTTGTACATTTATCGTGAATCGGACAAACTCCTCCAATGGATTATGAAATTAATAAAATTTTTGGCACATTTAAATCGGACAAACTAAAAAGAATACGAATTAAAATTTTTGGAAAATTAATTGGTGTATTCGACAAATTCCTCCTGTGAAGATTACAAGTTTAGCATTTTATTTCTTGCATATTTTTTAGCGGTGGAATCGGACAAATTTCTCCACTGAAGATTATGAAATAATAATTTTTGGAAATTAATCTGTGATTTTGACAAACTCTTCCCAATGAAGATTACGAATTTATATTATTTTGGAAAAAATTAATCGGTGAATTCGGACAATTCTCTCCTGCGAAGATTACAAGTTTGATTTTATTTTTTTTGTTATTATAGGTTCGGAAATCTCCTAATGAAGATTACGAATTTAATTTTTGGAAAATTAATCGGTGAATTCGTACAAACTCTTCCTGTGAAGATTACAAGTTTGATATTTTATTTCTTGTATTATTATCGGTGGAATCAAACAAACTCCTCTAATGAAGATTACGAATTATATTTTTTTGGAAAATTAATCGTGAAATTCGGACAAACTTCTCCTGCGAAGATTACAAGTTTGGCATTTTATTTTTTTTGTATTTTTTATAGGTGGAATCGGAAAATCTCTTTCAATGAAGATTACGAATTTATAATTTTTTGGAAATTTATCGGTGAATTCGACAAACTTCTCCTGCGAAGATTACAATTTGGTATTTTATTTCTTTTGTATTATTATCATTTTCTACTTTGAAGATCAAGTTTGTCATTTTATTTATTTGTATTATTATCGCGGAATCGGACAAACTCCTCCAATGAAGATTATGAATTAATAATTTTTGGTACATTTATCGGTGGAATCGGACAAACTCCTCCAAAAAAAGAATACGAATTAATAATTTTTGGAAAATTAATTGTGTGATTCAGACAAATCCTCCTGTGAAGATTACAAGTTTAGCATTTTTTTCTTGCATATTTTAGCGGTGAATCGGACAAATTTCTCCACTGAAGATTATGAAATAATAATTTTTGTAAAATTAATCTGTGGATTTTGACAACTCCTCCAATGAAGATTACGAATTTATAATTTTTTGGAAAATTAATTGGTGAATTTGGACAATTTTCTCCTCGTAAGAATTACAAGTTTGGCATTTTATTTATTTTGTATTATTATAGTCGAATCGGAAAACTCCTCCAATGAAGATTACGAATTTATATTTTTTGGAAAATTAATCGGTGAATCGTAAAAACTCTTCCTGTGAAGATTCACAAGTTTGGCATTTATTTATTTTGTTGAAATCGGACAAACTTCTCCTGCGAAGATTACAGTTTGATATTTTATTTCTTTTGTATTATTATCGTGGAATCGGACCAAACTCCTCCAATAAGTTACGAAATTATAATTTTTGGAAATTAATTGATTGGGACAAACTCTCCTGTGAAGATTAGAATTACATTTTGTACATAATCGGTGGAATCGGACAAACTTCTCCAATAGAGATTACGAATTAAAAATTTTGGAAAATTAATTGGTGGATTCGGACAAATTCCTCCTGTGAAGATTACAAGTTTGCATTTTATTTCTTGTTATTATGGAATCGGATTTCTCCAGTGAAGATTATGAATAATAATTTTTGAAAATTATCTCAAAACTCCTCCAATGAAGATTACGAATTTATATTTTTTGGAAAATTATTCGGTGAATTCGGACAAACCTCTCCTGCGAAGATTACAATTTGGAATATTTTATTTATTTGTATTTATTATCGAGGAATCGGAACAACTCCTCCAATGAAGATTTTGAATAATTAATTTTTGGTACATTTAATCGGTGGAATCGGACAAACTCTCCAAAAAAAGATACGAATTAATAATTTTTGGAAATTAATTTGGTGTATCGGACAAATTCCTCCTGTGAAGAATTACAAGTTTAGCATTTTATTTCTTGCTTATTTTTATCGGTGGAATCGGACAAATTTCTCCACTGAAGATTATGAAATAATAATTTTGGAAAATTAATCTGTGGATTTGACAAACTCCTCCAATGAAGATTACGAATTTATATTTTTCTTGGAAAATTAATCGGTGAATTCGGACAAACTTCTCCCCGCGAAGATTACAAGTTTGATATTTTATTTCTTTTGTATTATTATCGATGGAATCAAACAAACTCCTCTAATGAAGATTACGAATTATATTTTTTTTTGGAAAATTAATCTGAATTCGGACAAACTTCTCCTGCGAAGATTACAAGTTTGGCATTTTATTTATTTTGTATTTTTATAGGATCGGAAATCTCCTCCAATGAGATTACGAATTTATAATTTTTTCGAAAATTAATCGGTGATTCGGAACAAACTCTTCCGTGAATATTACAATTCTGGTATTTTATTCTTTTGCATATTATCGATGGAATCAGACAAAATCCTAATGAAGATTATGAGTAATAATTTGGTACATTAATCGGTGGAATCGGACAACTTCTCAATAAATATTACGAATTAAAAAAGTTTTGGAAAATTAATTGGTGGATTCGGACAATTCCTTCTGTGAAAGATTACAAGTTTAGCATTTTATTTCTTAGCATATTTTTATCGGTGGAATCGGACAAAATCCTCCAATGAAGATTACGAATATATATTTTTTTGGAAAATTTAATTGGTGAATTCGGACAAACTTCTCCTGCGAAGATTACAAGTTTGGTATTTATTTCTTTTGTATTATTATCAATGGAATCGGGCCAAACTTTTCCTTTGAAGATTACAAATTTGTCATTTTATTAATTTTGTATTATTATCGTCGGAATCGGACAAACTCCTCCAATGAAGATTATGAATTAATAATTTTTGGTTATTAATCGGTGGAATCGAAAACAAACTCCTCCAATAAGATTTACGAATTAATAATTTTTGGAAAATTAATTGTTGGATTCGGACAATTCTCCTGTAAAGATGACAAGTTTGGCATTTTATTTATTTGTATTTATCGGTGGAATCGGACAACTACCCATAGAAGATTATGATTATATTTTTGGAAAATTATCGGTGGATTTCGGAAAAACTCCTCCAATGAAGATTACGAATTTATAATTTTTTGCAAAATTAATCGGTGAATTCGGACAAACTCTTCCTGTGAAGATTACAAGTTTGGCATTTTATTTCTTTTCGTATTATTATGGATGGAATCGGTCAAACTCTTCCTGTGAAGATTACAATTTGCATTTAAATTATTTTGTATTTTATCGGTGGATCATACAAACTTCCTCCAATAAAGATTACGAATTTATATTTTTGAAAAATTAATCAGTGATTCGGAAAACTTCTCCTGCGAAGATTACAAGTTGCATTTTATTTATTTTGCTTTTTATAGGTCGAATCAGAAAAATCTCTTCCAATGAAATTTACGATTTATAATTTTTTGGAAAATTAATTGTTGGATTCGACAAATTCCTCCTGTGAGATAATTGTTTGGCATTTTATTTATTTTGTATTATTATCGGTGGAATCGGACAAATCCTCCAATGAAGAATTATGAATTAATAATTTTTGGTTACATTTATCGGTGGATCGGACAAACTCCTCCAAAAAAGATTACGAATTAATATATTTGGAAAGTTAATTGGTATTCGGACAAATTTTATCCTGTGAATGAATTACAAGTTAGCATTTTTATTTCTGATATTATTATCGGTGGAATCGGACAAATTTCTCATGAAGATTATGAAATAATAATTTTGGGAAAATTAATCTGTGGATTTTGACAAACTCCCCAATGAAGATTACGAATTATAATTTTTGAAAAGTAATCGGTTGATTCTGACAAACTTCTCTAATGAAGATTACGAATTATATTTTTTTGTGAAATAAATCGGTGAATTCGGACATAAAACTTTTCCCTGCGAAGATTACAATTTTGGCATTTTAATTATTTTGTATTTTTGTAGGTGGAATCGGAAATCTCCTTCAATGAAGATTACGAATTTATTAAATTTTTTGGAAAAATTAATCGGTGAATTCCGGACCAAACTCTTCCGGTGAATATTACAATTTTGGTATTTTATTTCTTTTGCATTATTATCGATGGAATCATACAAATTCCTCTAATGAAGATATGAATTAAAAATTTTTGGTACATTAATCGGTGGAATCGGAACAAATTCTCCAATAAATATTCGAATTAAAAAAGTTTTGGAAAATTAATGGTCGTGGATTCGACAAATTCTAACTGTGAAGATTACAAGTTTAGCTTTTATTTTCTTGCATATTTTTATCGGTGGAATCGACAAATTCCTCCACTGAATATTATGAAAAAATAATTTTTTTGAAAATTAATCTATGGATCTGACAAAATCCTCCAATGAAGATTACGAATAATATTTTTTTGGAAAATTAATTGTGAATTCGGACAAACCTCTCCTGCGAAGATTACAGTTTGATATTTTATTTATTTTGTATTATTATCGAAGGAACCGACAAAATCCTCCAATGAAGATTACGAATATATATTTTTTTGGAAAATTTAATTGGTGGAATTCGGACAAACTTCTCCTGCGAAGATTACAAGTTTGGTATTTTATTTCTTTGTATTATTATCAATGGAATCGGGCAAACTTTTCCTTTGAAGATTACAAATTTTGTCATTTTATTTTATTTTGTATTATTATCGTCGAATCGGACAAACTCCTCCAATGAAGATTATGAATTAATAATTTTTGTTCATAATCGGTGGAATCGAACAAAACTCCTCCAATAAGATTACGAATTAATAATTTTTGAAAATGAATTGTTGGATTCGGACAAATTCTTCCTGTAAAGATGACAAGTTTTGGCATTTTATTTATTTGTATTATTATCGGTGGATCGACAAACTCCTCCAATGAAGATTATGAATTAATAATTTTTGGAAAAATTAATCGTGGATTCGGAAAAACTCCTCCAATGAAGATTACGAATTATAATTTTTGCAAAATTAATCGGGTGAATTCGGACAAACTCTTCCTGTGAAGATTACAAGTTTTTGGCATTTTTATTTCTTTCGTATTATTATGGATGGAATCGGACAAATTCCCCTGTGAAGATTACAAAGTTTGGCATTTTAATTTTTGTATATTATCGGTGGAAATCATTACAACTCCTTCAATAAAGATTACGAATTTATATTTTTTTGAAAAATATAATCAGTGAATTCGGACAAAACTCTCCTGCGAAGATTACAAGTTTGATATTTTATTTCTTTTGTATTATTATCGAGGGAATCAAAACAAACTCCTCTAATTGAAGATACGAATTTATATTTTTTTTGGAAAATTAAATCAGTGAATTCGGACAAACTTCTCCTGCGAAGATTACAAGTTTGGCATTTTTATTTATTTTGTATTTTTTATAGGTCGAATCGGAAAATCTCTTTCAATGAAGATTACGATATAATTTTTTGGAAATTATCGGAATTCGAACAAACTCTCCTGCGAAGATAACAAGTTGATATTTTATTTCTTTTGTATTATTTATCGATTGGAAATCGGACAAACTCCTCCAATGAAGATTTGGAATAATTAATTTGGAACATTAATCGCGTGGAATCGGACAATTCATCCTGTGAAGTAACAAAGTTAGCATTTTATTTCTTGCATATTTTTAGCGGTGGAATCGGACAATTTCTCCACATGAAGATTATGAAATAATAATTTTTGGAAAATTATCTGTGGATTTGACCAAACTCCTCCAATGAAGATTACGAATTTATATTTTCTTGGAAAATTAATCGGTGAATTCGGACAAATTCTCCTGCGGAAGATTACAAGTTTGATATTTTATTTCTTTTGTATTATTATCGATGGAATCGGACAAACTCCTCTAATGAAGATACGAATTTATATTTTTTTTGGAAAATTAATCTGTGGATTTTGACAAACTCCTCCAATGAAGATTACGAAATTTTATATTTTCTTGGAAAATTAATCGGTGAATTCGGACAAAACTTCTCCTGCGAAAGATTACAAGTTTGTTATTTTATTTCTTTTTGTATTATATCAATGGAATCGGACAAATTTTCCTTGAAGATTACAAGTTTGTCATTTAATTTTTTGTATTATTAACGTCGGAAATCGGACAAACTCCTCCAATAAAGATTATGAAATTTAAAGTTTTTGGTACATTAATCTGTGGAAATCGAACAAACTCCTCCATAAAGAATACGGATTAATAATTTTTTGGAAATTAATTGTTGGATCCGGACAAATTCCTCCTGTGAGGATTACAAGTTTAGCATTTCTTTTTGCATATTTTTATCGGTGTGGAATCGGACAATTCTTCAAGTGAAGATTATGAAATAATAATTTTTTGAAATTAATCTGTGGATTCTTACAAAAAACTCCAACGAAAGATTACGAATATATATTTTTTTGGAAAATTAATTGGTGAATTCGCAAACTTCTCCTGCGAAGATAACAAGTTTGGTATTTTATTTCTTTTCTATTATATCTATGGAATCGGACAAACTTCTACTTTGAAGATTACAAGTTTGTCATTTTTAATTTATTTTTATTTTATCAATGGAATCGGACAAACTTTTCCTTTGAAGATTACAAGTTTTCATTTTATTTATTTGTATTATTAACGTCGAAAATCGGACAAACTCCTCCAATAAAGATTAGATTAAAGTTTTGGTACATTAATCGGTGAATCGAAAACAACTCCTGCCAATAAAGATAACGATTAATAATTTTTGGAAAATTATTGTTGGATTCGGACAAATTCTCCTGTGAGGATTACAAGTTTAGCATTTTATTTCTTGCATATTTTTATCGGTGGAATCGGACAATTTTCTCAGTGAATTATTAAAATGAAATAATAATTTTTGGAAAATTAATCTGTGGATTTTGGACAAACTCCTCCAATGAAGATTACGAATTAAAATTTTTTTGGAAAATTATTCGGTGATTCGGACAAACCTCCTCCTGCGAAGATACAATTTGATATTTTATTTATTTTGTATTATTATCGAAGGAATCGGACAAACTCCTCCAATGAAGATTTTGAATAATTTAATTTTTTGGTACATTAATCGGTGGAATCGGACAAACTTCTCCGAAAAAGAATACGAATTAATAATTTTTGGAAATTAATTGTGTAATCGGAACAAATTCCTCCTGTAAAGATTACAAGTTGCAAATTTTATTTCTTGCTTTTTTAGCGGTTTGGATATCGGACCAATTCTCCACTGAGATTATGAAATAATAATTTTTGGAAATTATCTGTGGATTTCGACAAACTTCTCCAATGAGATTACGAAATTATATATTTTCTGGAAAAATTAATCGGTGAATTCGGACAAACTTCTCCTGCGAAGATTACAAGTTGATATTTATTCTTTTGTATTATTCTGATGGAATCAAACAAACTCCTCTAATGAAGATTACGAATTTATTATTTTTTTGGAAAATTAATCATGGAATTTCGGACAAACTTCTCCTGCGAAAAATTACAAGTTGGCATTTTATTTATTTTGTATTTTTATAGGTCGAATCGGAACAATCTCTTCCAATGAAGAATACGAATTTATAATTTTGGAACATTTTTATCGTGAATTCGAACAAACTTCTCCTGCGAAGATTACAAGTTGGTATTTTTAATTTCTTTTGTAATTTATTATTATGGAATCAGACAAAACTTCTACTTGCAAGATTTTACAGTTTGTCAATTTTATTTAATTTTGTATATTATCGTCGGAATCGGACAACTCCTCCAATGAAGATTACTGAATAATAAATTTTTGGCACATTTATCGGTGGAATCGGACAAACTCCTCCAAAAAGAATACGAATTAATAATTTTGGAAAATTAATTGGTGTATTCAGACAAATTCCTCCCTGTGAAGATATACAGTTAGCGCATTTTATTTCTTGCAAATTTTTAGCGGGGAATCGGAACAATTTCTCCACTGGAAGATTATGAAATAAAATTTTTGGAAAATTAATCTGTGGATTTTGACAAACTCTCTTCCAATGAA
>JACMZG010000292.1:0-21162 GCA_018340805.1 Microvelia longipes
AATAGTGATTTTCATGCTTATTTTGATCATTTTAAGCACTTAAATACGCTTTAAACAATAACATTAGAGAAATAAGCGATTTCCATCAAGAATTGTAGAAGCCATCGGCAGATTTGTTTCAATCTATTTCCTAACATGTTCAGCAATATAACAGTGTTATTTCATGCATTTTAGCAGTGGGAAACACGAGAAAACTTCGGTTTTCTACTTTAGATTCGTTCCAGACATATTGCATAAGTTGTACTTTGTGTGATTTACTGTGGTTCTCTGATCGAAATCCAGTTATTAAAATAGTGATTTTCATGCTTATTTTGATCATTTTAAGCACTTAAATACGCTTTAAACAATAACATTAGAGAAATAAGCGATTTCCATCAAGAATTGTAGAAGCCATCGGCAGATTTGTTTCAATCTATTTCCTAACATGTTCAGCAATATAACAGTGTTATTTCATGCATTTTAGCAGTGGGAAACACGAGAAAACTTCGGTTTTCTACTTTAGATTCGTTCCAGACATATTGCATAAGTTGTACTTTGTGTGATTTACTGTGGTTCTCTGATCGAAATCCAGTTATTAAAATAGTGATTTTCATGCTTATTTTGATCATTTTAAGCACTTAAATACGCTTTAAACAATAACATTAGAGAAATAAGCGATTTCCATCAAGAATTGTAGAAGCCATCGGCAGATTTGTTTCAATCTATTTCCTAACATGTTCAGCAATATAACAGTGTTATTTCATGCATTTTAGCAGTGGGAAACACGAGAAAACTTCGGTTTTCTACTTTAGATTCGTTCCAGACATATTGCATAAGTTGTACTTTGTGTGATTTACTGTGGTTCTCTGATCGAAATCCAGTTATTAAAATAGTGATTTTCATGCTTATTTTGATCATTTTAAGCACTTAAATACGCTTTAAACAATAACATTAGAGAAATAAGCGATTTCCATCAAGAATTGTAGAAGCCATCGGCAGATTTGTTTCAATCTATTTCCTAACATGTTCAGCAATATAACAGTGTTATTTCATGCATTTTAGCAGTGGGAAACACGAGAAAACTTCGGTTTTCTACTTTAGATTCGTTCCAGACATATTGCATAAGTTGTACTTTGTGTGATTTACTGTGGTTCTCTGATCGAAATCCAGTTATTAAAATAGTGATTTTCATGCTTATTTTGATCATTTTAAGCACTTAAATACGCTTTAAACAATAACATTAGAGAAATAAGCGATTTCCATCAAGAATTGTAGAAGCCATCGGCAGATTTGTTTCAATCTATTTCCTAACATGTTCAGCAATATAACAGTGTTATTTCATGCATTTTAGCAGTGGGAAACACGAGAAAACTTCGGTTTTCTACTTTAGATTCGTTCCAGACATATTGCATAAGTTGTACTTTGTGTGATTTACTGTGGTTCTCTGATCGAAATCCAGTTATTAAAATAGTGATTTTCATGCTTATTTTGATCATTTTAAGCACTTAAATACGCTTTAAACAATAACATTAGAGAAATAAGCGATTTCCATCAAGAATTGTAGAAGCCATCGGCAGATTTGTTTCAATCTATTTCCTAACATGTTCAGCAATATAACAGTGTTATTTCATGCATTTTAGCAGTGGGAAACACGAGAAAACTTCGGTTTTCTACTTTAGATTCGTTCCAGACATATTGCATAAGTTGTACTTTGTGTGATTTACTGTGGTTCTCTGATCGAAATCCAGTTATTAAAATAGTGATTTTCATGCTTATTTTGATCATTTTAAGCACTTAAATACGCTTTAAACAATAACATTAGAGAAATAAGCGATTTCCATCAAGAATTGTAGAAGCCATCGGCAGATTTGTTTCAATCTATTTCCTAACATGTTCAGCAATATAACAGTGTTATTTCATGCATTTTAGCAGTGGGAAACACGAGAAAACTTCGGTTTTCTACTTTAGATTCGTTCCAGACATATTGCATAAGTTGTACTTTGTGTGATTTACTGTGGTTCTCTGATCGAAATCCAGTTATTAAAATAGTGATTTTCATGCTTATTTTGATCATTTTAAGCACTTAAATACGCTTTAAACAATAACATTAGAGAAATAAGCGATTTCCATCAAGAATTGTAGAAGCCATCGGCAGATTTGTTTCAATCTATTTCCTAACATGTTCAGCAATATAACAGTGTTATTTCATGCATTTTAGCAGTGGGAAACACGAGAAAACTTCGGTTTTCTACTTTAGATTCGTTCCAGACATATTGCATAAGTTGTACTTTGTGTGATTTACTGTGGTTCTCTGATCGAAATCCAGTTATTAAAATAGTGATTTTCATGCTTATTTTGATCATTTTAAGCACTTAAATACGCTTTAAACAATAACATTAGAGAAATAAGCGATTTCCATCAAGAATTGTAGAAGCCATCGGCAGATTTGTTTCAATCTATTTCCTAACATGTTCAGCAATATAACAGTGTTATTTCATGCATTTTAGCAGTGGGAAACACGAGAAAACTTCGGTTTTCTACTTTAGATTCGTTCCAGACATATTGCATAAGTTGTACTTTGTGTGATTTACTGTGGTTCTCTGATCGAAATCCAGTTATTAAAATAGTGATTTTCATGCTTATTTTGATCATTTTAAGCACTTAAATACGCTTTAAACAATAACATTAGAGAAATAAGCGATTTCCATCAAGAATTGTAGAAGCCATCGGCAGATTTGTTTCAATCTATTTCCTAACATGTTCAGCAATATAACAGTGTTATTTCATGCATTTTAGCAGTGGGAAACACGAGAAAACTTCGGTTTTTCTACTTTAGATTCGTTCCAGACATATTGCATAAGTTGTACTTTGTGTGATTTACTGTGGTTCTCTGATCGAAATCCAGTTATTAAAATAGTGATTTTCATGCTTATTTTGATCATTTTAAGCACTTAAATACGCTTTAAACAATAACATTAGAGAAATAAGCGATTTCCATCAAGAATTGTAGAAGCCATCGGCAGATTTGTTTCAATCTATTTCCTAACATGTTCAGCAATATAACAGTGTTATTTCATGCATTTTAGCAGTGGGAAACACGAGAAAACTTCGGTTTTCTACTTTAGATTCGTTCCAGACATATTGCATAAGTTGTACTTTGTGTGATTTACTGTGGTTCTCTGATCGAAATCCAGTTATTAAAATAGTGATTTTCATGCTTATTTTGATCATTTTAAGCACTTAAATACGCTTTAAACAATAACATTAGAGAAATAAGCGATTTCCATCAAGAATTGTAGAAGCCATCGGCAGATTTGTTTCAATCTATTTCCTAACATGTTCAGCAATATAACAGTGTTATTTCATGCATTTTAGCAGTGGGAAACACGAGAAAACTTCGGTTTTCTACTTTAGATTCGTTCCAGACATATTGCATAAGTTGTACTTTGTGTGATTTACTGTGGTTCTCTGATCGAAATCCAGTTATTAAAATAGTGATTTTCATGCTTATTTTGATCATTTTAAGCACTTAAATACGCTTTAAACAATAACATTAGAGAAATAAGCGATTTCCATCAAGAATTGTAGAAGCCATCGGCAGATTTGTTTCAATCTATTTCCTAACATGTTCAGCAATATAACAGTGTTATTTCATGCATTTTAGCAGTGGGAAACACGAGAAAACTTCGGTTTTCTACTTTAGATTCGTTCCAGACATATTGCATAAGTTGTACTTTGTGTGATTTACTGTGGTTCTCTGATCGAAATCCAGTTATTAAAATAGTGATTTCATGCTTATTTTGATCATTTTAAGCACTTAAATACGCTTTAAACAATAACATTAGAGAAATAAGCGATTTCCATCAAGAATTGTAGAAGCCATCGGCAGATTTGTTTCAATCTATTTCCTAACATGTTCAGCAATATAACAGTGTTATTTCATGCATTTTAGCAGTGGGAAACACGAGAAAACTTCGGTTTTCTACTTTAGATTCGTTCCAGACATATTGCATAAGTTGTACTTTGTGTGATTTACTGTGGTTCTCTGATCGAAATCCAGTTATTAAAATAGTGATTTTCATGCTTATTTTGATCATTTTAAGCACTTAAATACGCTTTAAACAATAACATTAGAGAAATAAGCGATTTCCATCAAGAATTGTAGAAGCCATCGGCAGATTTGTTTCAATCTATTTCCTAACATGTTCAGCAATATAACAGTGTTATTTCATGCATTTTAGCAGTGGGAAACACGAGAAAACTTCGGTTTTCTACTTTAGATTCGTTCCAGACATATTGCATAAGTTGTACTTTGTGTGATTTACTGTGGTTCTCTGATCGAAATCCAGTTATTAAAATAGTGATTTTCATGCTTATTTTGATCATTTTAAGCACTTAAATACGCTTTAAACAATAACATTAGAGAAATAAGCGATTTCCATCAAGAATTGTAGAAGCCATCGGCAGATTTGTTTCAATCTATTTCCTAACATGTTCAGCAATATAACAGTGTTATTTCATGCATTTTAGCAGTGGGAACACGAGAAAACTTCGGTTTTCTACTTTAGATTCGTTCCAGACATATTGCATAAGTTGTACTTTGTGTGATTTACTGTGGTTCTCTGATCGAAATCCAGTTATTAAAATAGTGATTTTCATGCTTATTTTGATCATTTTAAGCACTTAAATACGCTTTAAACAATAACATTAGAGAAATAAGCGATTTCCATCAAGAATTGTAGAAGCCATCGGCAGATTTGTTTCAATCTATTTCCTAACATGTTCAGCAATATAACAGTGTTATTTCATGCATTTTAGCAGTGGGAAACACGAGAAAACTTCGGTTTTCTACTTTAGATTCGTTCCAGACATATTGCATAAGTTGTACTTTGTGTGATTTACTGTGGTTCTCTGATCGAAATCCAGTTATTAAAATAGTGATTTTCATGCTTATTTTGATCATTTTAAGCACTTAAATACGCTTTAAACAATAACATTAGAGAAATAAGCGATTTCCATCAAGAATTGTAGAAGCCATCGGCAGATTTGTTTTCAATCTATTTCCTAACATGTTCAGCAATATAACAGTGTTATTTCATGCATTTTAGCAGTGGGAAACACGAGAAAACTTCGGTTTTCTACTTTAGATTCGTTCCAGACATATTGCATAAGTTGTACTTTGTGTGATTTACTGTGGTTCTCTGATCGAAATCCAGTTATTAAAATAGTGATTTTCATGCTTATTTTGATCATTTTAAGCACTTAAATACGCTTTAAACATAACATTAGAGAAATAAGCGATTTCCATCAAGAATTGTAGAAGCCATCGGCAGATTTGTTTCAATCTATTTCCTAACATGTTCAGCAATATAACAGTGTTATTTCATGCATTTTAGCAGTGGGAAACACGAGAAAACTTCGGTTTTCTACTTTAGATTCGTTCCAGACATATTGCATAAGTTGTACTTTGTGTGATTTACTGTGGTTCTCTGATCGAAATCCAGTTATTAAAATAGTGATTTTCATGCTTATTTTGATCATTTTAAGCACTTAAATACGCTTTAAACAATAACATTAGAGAAATAAGCGATTTCCATCAAGAATTGTAGAAGCCATCGGCAGATTTGTTTCAATCTATTTCCTAACATGTTCAGCAATATAACAGTGTTATTTCATGCATTTTAGCAGTGGGAAACACGAGAAAACTTCGGTTTTCTACTTTAGATTCGTTCCAGACATATTGCATAAGTTGTACTTTGTGTGATTTACTGTGGTTCTCTGATCGAAATCCAGTTATTAAAATAGTGATTTTCATGCTTATTTTGATCATTTTAAGCACTTAAATACGCTTTAAACAATAACATTAGAGAAATAAGCGATTTCCATCAAGAATTGTAGAAGCCATCGGCAGATTTGTTTCAATCTATTTCCTAACATGTTCAGCAATAACAGTGTTATTTCATGCATTTTAGCAGTGGGAAACACGAGAAAACTTCGGTTTTCTACTTTAGATTCGTTCCAGACATATTGCATAAGTTGTACTTTGTGTGATTTACTGTGGTTCTCTGATCGAAATCCAGTTATTAAAATAGTGATTTTCATGCTTATTTTGATCATTTTAAGCACTTAAATACGCTTTAAACAATAACATTAGAGAAATAAGCGATTTCCATCAAGAATTGTAGAAGCCATCGGCAGATTTGTTTCAATCTATTTCCTAACATGTTCAGCAATATAACAGTGTTATTTCATGCATTTTAGCAGTGGGAAACACGAGAAAACTTCGGTTTTCTACTTTAGATTCGTTCCAGACATATTGCATAAGTTGTACTTTGTGTGATTTACTGTGGTTCTCTGATCGAAATCCAGTTATTAAAATAGTGATTTTCATGCTTATTTTGATCATTTTAAGCACTTAAATACGCTTTAAACAATAACATTAGAGAAATAAGCGATTTCCATCAAGAATTGTAGAAGCCATCGGCAGATTTGTTTCAATCTATTTCCTAACATGTTCAGCAATAACAGTGTTATTTCATGCATTTTAGCAGTGGGAAACACGAGAAAACTTCGGTTTTCTACTTTAGATTCGTTCCAGACATATTGCATAAGTTGTACTTTGTGTGATTTACTGTGGTTCTCTGATCGAAATCCAGTTATTAAAATAGTGATTTTCATGCTTATTTTGATCATTTTAAGCACTTAAATACGCTTTAAACAATAACATTAGAGAAATAAGCGATTTCCATCAAGAATTGTAGAAGCCATCGGCAGATTTGTTTCAATCTATTTCCTAACATGTTCAGCAATATAACAGTGTTATTTCATGCATTTTAGCAGTGGGAAACACGAGAAAACTTCGGTTTTCTACTTTAGATTCGTTCCAGACATATTGCATAAGTTGTACTTTGTGTGATTTACTGTGGTTCTCTGATCGAAATCCAGTTATTAAAATAGTGATTTTCATGCTTATTTTGATCATTTTAAGCACTTAAATACGCTTTAAACAATAACATTAGAGAAATAAGCGATTTCCATCAAGAATTGTAGAAGCCATCGGCAGATTTGTTTCAATCTATTTCCTAACATGTTCAGCAATATAACAGTGTTATTTCATGCATTTTAGCAGTGGGAAACACGAGAAAACTTCGGTTTTCTACTTTAGATTCGTTCCAGACATATTGCATAAGTTGTACTTTGTGTGATTTACTGTGGTTCTCTGATCGAAATCCAGTTATTAAAATAGTGATTTTCATGCTTATTTTGATCATTTTAAGCACTTAAATACGCTTTAAACAATAACATTAGAGAAATAAGCGATTTCCATCAAGAATTGTAGAAGCCATCGGCAGATTTGTTTCAATCTATTTCCTAACATGTTCAGCAATATAACAGTGTTATTTCATGCATTTTAGCAGTGGGAAACACGAGAAAACTTCGGTTTTCTACTTTAGATTCGTTCCAGACATATTGCATAAGTTGTACTTTGTGTGATTTACTGTGGTTCTCTGATCGAAATCCAGTTATTAAAATAGTGATTTTCATGCTTATTTTGATCATTTTAAGCACTTAAATACGCTTTAAACAATAACATTAGAGAAATAAGCGATTTCCATCAAGAATTGTAGAAGCCATCGGCAGATTTGTTTCAATCTATTTCCTAACATGTTCAGCAATATAACAGTGTTATTTCATGCATTTTAGCAGTGGGAAACACGAGAAACTTCGGTTTTCTACTTTAGATTCGTTCCAGACATATTGCATAAGTTGTACTTTGTGTGATTTACTGTGGTTCTCTGATCGAAATCCAGTTATTAAAATAGTGATTTTCATGCTTATTTTGATCATTTTAAGCACTTAAATACGCTTTAAACAATAACATTAGAGAAATAAGCGATTTCCATCAAGAATTGTAGAAGCCATCGGCAGATTTGTTTCAATCTATTTCCTAACATGTTCAGCAATATAACAGTGTTATTTCATGCATTTTAGCAGTGGGAAACACGAGAAAACTTCGGTTTTCTACTTTAGATTCGTTCCAGACATATTGCATAAGTTGTACTTTGTGTGATTTACTGTGGTTCTCTGATCGAAATCCAGTTATTAAAATAGTGATTTTCATGCTTATTTTGATCATTTTAAGCACTTAAATACGCTTTAAACAATAACATTAGAGAAATAAGCGATTTCCATCAAGAATTGTAGAAGCCATCGGCAGATTTGTTTCAATCTATTTCCTAACATGTTCAGCAATATAACAGTGTTATTTCATGCATTTTAGCAGTGGGAAACACGAGAAAACTTCGGTTTTCTACTTTAGATTCGTTCCAGACATATTGCATAAGTTGTACTTTGTGTGATTTACTGTGGTTCTCTGATCGAAATCCAGTTATTAAAATAGTGATTTTCATGCTTATTTTGATCATTTTAAGCACTTAAATACGCTTTAAACAATAACATTAGAGAAATAAGCGATTTCCATCAAGAATTGTAGAAGCCATCGGCAGATTTGTTTCAATCTATTTCCTAACATGTTCAGCAATATAACAGTGTTATTTCATGCATTTTAGCAGTGGGAAACACGAGAAAACTTCGGTTTTCTACTTTAGATTCGTTCCAGACATATTGCATAAGTTGTACTTTGTGATTTACTGTGGTTCTCTGATCGAAATCCAGTTATTAAAATAGTGATTTTCATGCTTATTTTGATCATTTTAAGCACTTAAATACGCTTTAAACAATAACATTAGAGAAATAAGCGATTTCCATCAAGAATTGTAGAAGCCATCGGCAGATTTGTTTCAATCTATTTCCTAACATGTTCAGCATATAACAGTGTTATTTCATGCATTTTAGCAGTGGGAAACACGAGAAAACTTCGGTTTTCTACTTTAGATTCGTTCCAGACATATTGCATAAGTTGTACTTTGTGTGATTTACTGTGGTTCTCTGATCGAAATCCAGTTATTAAAATAGTGATTTTCATGCTTATTTTGATCATTTTAAGCACTTAAATACGCTTTAAACAATAACATTAGAGAAATAAGCGATTTCCATCAAGAATTGTAGAAGCCATCGGCAGATTTGTTCAATCTATTTCCTAACATGTTCAGCAATATAACAGTGTTATTTCATGCATTTTAGCAGTGGGAAACACGAGAAAACTTCGGTTTTCTACTTTAGATTCGTTCCAGACATATTGCATAAGTTGTACTTTGTGTGATTTACTGTGGTTCTCTGATCGAAATCCAGTTATTAAAATAGTGATTTTCATGCTTATTTTGATCATTTTAAGCACTTAAATACGCTTTAAACAATAACATTAGAGAAATAAGCGATTTCCATCAAGAATTGTAGAAGCCATCGGCAGATTTGTTTCAATCTATTTCCTAACATGTTCAGCAATATAACAGTGTTATTTCATGCATTTTAGCAGTGGGAAACACGAGAAAACTTCGGTTTTCTACTTTAGATTCGTTCCAGACATATTGCATAAGTTGTACTTTGTGTGATTTACTGTGGTTCTCTGATCGAAATCCAGTTATTAAAATAGTGATTTTCATGCTTATTTTGATCATTTTAAGCACTTAAATACGCTTTAAACAATAACATTAGAGAAATAAGCGATTTCCATCAAGAATTGTAGAAGCCATCGGCAGATTTGTTTCAATCTATTTCCTAACATGTTCAGCAATATAACAGTGTTATTTCATGCATTTTAGCAGTGGGAAACACGAGAAAACTTCGGTTTTCTACTTTAGATTCGTTCCAGACATATTGCATAAGTTGTACTTTGTGTGATTTACTGTGGTTCTCTGATCGAAATCCAGTTATTAAAATAGTGATTTTCATGCTTATTTGATCATTTTAAGCACTTAAATACGCTTTAAACAATAACATTAGAGAAATAAGCGATTTCCATCAAGAATTGTAGAAGCCATCGGCAGATTTGTTTCAATCTATTTCCTAACATGTTCAGCAATATAACAGTGTTATTTCATGCATTTTAGCAGTGGGAAACACGAGAAAACTTCGGTTTTCTACTTTAGATTCGTTCCAGACATATTGCATAAGTTGTACTTTGTGTGATTTACTGTGGTTCTCTGATCGAAATCCAGTTATTAAAATAGTGATTTTCATGCTTATTTTGATCATTTTAAGCACTTAAATACGCTTTAAACAATAACATTAGAAAATAAGCGATTTCCATCAAGAATTGTAGAAGCCATCGGCAGATTTGTTTCAATCTATTTCCTAACATGTTCAGCAATATAACAGTGTTATTTCATGCATTTTAGCAGTGGGAAACACGAGAAAACTTCGGTTTTCTACTTTAGATTCGTTCCAGACATATTGCATAAGTTGTACTTTGTGTGATTTACTGTGGTTCTCTGATCGAAATCCAGTTATTAAAATAGTGATTTTCATGCTTATTTTGATCATTTTAAGCACTTAAATACGCTTTAAACAATAACATTAGAGAAAAAGCGATTTCCATCAAGAATTGTAGAAGCCATCGGCAGATTTGTTTCAATCTATTTCCTAACATGTTCAGCAATATAACAGTGTTATTTCATGCATTTTAGCAGTGGGAAACACGAGAAAACTTCGGTTTTCTACTTTAGATTCGTTCCAGACATATTGCATAAGTTGTACTTTGTGTGATTTACTGTGGTTCTCTGATCGAAATCCAGTTATTAAAATAGTGATTTTCATGCTTATTTTGATCATTTTAAGCACTTAAATACGCTTTAAACAATAACATTAGAGAAATAAGCGATTTCCATCAAGAATTGTAGAAGCCATCGGCAGATTTGTTTCAATCTATTTCCTAACATGTTCAGCAATATAACAGTGTTATTTCATGCATTTTAGCAGTGGGAAACACGAGAAAACTTCGGTTTTCTACTTTAGATTCGTTCCAGACATATTGCATAAGTTGTACTTTGTGTGATTTACTGTGGTTCTCTGATCGAAATCCAGTTATTAAAATAGTGATTTTCATGCTTATTTTGATCATTTTAAGCACTTAAATACGCTTTAAACAATAACATTAGAGAAATAAGCGATTTCCATCAAGAATTGTAGAAGCCATCGGCAGATTTGTTTCAATCTATTTCCTAACATGTTCAGCAATATAACAGTGTTATTTCATGCATTTTAGCAGTGGGAAACACGAGAAAACTTCGGTTTTCTACTTTAGATTCGTTCCAGACATATTGCATAAGTTGTACTTTGTGTGATTTACTGTGGTTCTCTGATCGAAATCCAGTTATTAAAATAGTGATTTTCATGCTTATTTTGATCATTTTAAGCACTTAAATACGCTTTAAACAATAACATTAGAGAAATAAGCGATTTCCATCAAGAATTGTAGAAGCCATCGGCAGATTTGTTTCAATCTATTTCCTAACATGTTCAGCAATATAACAGTGTTATTTCATGCATTTTAGCAGTGGGAAACACGAGAAAACTTCGGTTTTCTACTTTAGATTCGTTCCAGACATATTGCATAAGTTGTACTTTGTGTGATTTACTGTGGTTCTCTGATCGAAATCCAGTTATTAAAATAGTGATTTTCATGCTTATTTTGATCATTTTAAGCACTTAAATACGCTTTAAACAATAACATTAGAGAAATAAGCGATTTCCATCAAGAATTGTAGAAGCCATCGGCAGATTTGTTTCAATCTATTTCCTAACATGTTCAGCAATATAACAGTGTTATTTCATGCATTTTAGCAGTGGGAAACACGAGAAAACTTCGGTTTTCTACTTTAGATTCGTTCCAGACATATTGCATAAGTTGTACTTTGTGTGATTTACTGTGGTTCTCTGATCGAAATCCAGTTATTAAAATAGTGATTTTCATGCTTATTTTGATCATTTTAAGCACTTAAATACGCTTTAAACAATAACATTAGAGAAATAAGCGATTTCCATCAAGAATTGTAGAAGCCATCGGCAGATTTGTTTCAATCTATTTCCTAACATGTTCAGCAATATAACAGTGTTATTTCATGCATTTTAGCAGTGGGAAACACGAGAAAACTTCGGTTTTCTACTTTAGATTCGTTCCAGACATATTGCATAAGTTGTACTTTGTGTGATTTACTGTGGTTCTCTGATCGAAATCCAGTTATTAAAATAGTGATTTTCATGCTTATTTTGATCATTTTAAGCACTTAAATACGCTTTAAACAATAACATTAGAGAAATAAGCGATTTCCATCAAGAATTGTAGAAGCCATCGGCAGATTTGTTTCAATCTATTTCCTAACATGTTCAGCAATATAACAGTGTTATTTCATGCATTTTAGCAGTGGGAAACACGAGAAAACTTCGGTTTTCTACTTTAGATTCGTTCCAGACATATTGCATAAGTTGTACTTTGTGTGATTTACTGTGGTTCTCTGATCGAAATCCAGTTATTAAAATAGTGATTTTCATGCTTATTTTGATCATTTTAAGCACTTAAATACGCTTTAAACAATAACATTAGAGAAATAAGCGATTTCCATCAAGAATTGTAGAAGCCATCGGCAGATTTGTTTCAATCTATTTCCTAACATGTTCAGCAATATAACAGTGTTATTTCATGCATTTTAGCAGTGGGAAACACGAGAAAACTTCGGTTTTCTACTTTAGATTCGTTCCAGACATATTGCATAAGTTGTACTTTGTGTGATTTACTGTGGTTCTCTGATCGAAATCCAGTTATTAAAATAGTGATTTTCATGCTTATTTTGATCATTTTAAGCACTTAAATACGCTTTAAACAATAACATTAGAGAAATAAGCGATTTCCATCAAGAATTGTAGAAGCCATCGGCAGATTTGTTTCAATCTATTTCCTAACATGTTCAGCAATATAACAGTGTTATTTCATGCATTTTAGCAGTGGGAAACACGAGAAAACTTCGGTTTTCTACTTTAGATTCGTTCCAGACATATTGCATAAGTTGTACTTTGTGTGATTTACTGGATTTCGATCAGAGGAACCACAGTAAATCACACAAAGTACAACTGTTTATGCAATATGTTCTGGAACGAATCTAAAAGTAGAAAACCGAAGTTTTCTTGTGTTTCCACTGCTAAAATGCATGAAATAACACTGTTATATTGCTGAAATGTTAGGAAATAGATATGAAAACAAAATTCTGCCGATGGCTCTGACAATTCTGATGGAAATCGTTATTTCTCTAATGTTATTGTTTAAAGCGTATTTAAGTGCTTAAAATGATCAAAATAAGCATGAAAAATCACTATTTTATAACTGGATTCGATCAGAGGAACCACAGTAATCACACAAAGTACAACTTATGCAATTATGTCTTGGAACGAATCTAAAGTAGAAACCGAAGTTTTTCGTGTTTCCCACTGCTAAAAGCATAAATAACACTTTATATTGCTGAACATTGTTAGAAAAATAGATTGAAACAAATCTTGCCGATGGCTTCTACAAATCTTGATGGAAATCGCTTATTTCTTAATGTTATTGTTTTAAAGCGTATTTAAAGTGCTTAAAATGATCAAAAAAATAAGCATGAAATCACTATTTTAATACTGATTTCGATCAGAGGAACCACAGTAAAATCACAAACAAAGTACAACTTATGCAATATGCTTGGAACGGAATCTAAAGTAGAAAACCGAAGTTTTCTTCGTGTTTCCCACTGCAAAATGCATGAAATAACATGTTATATTGCAACATGTTATGAAATAGATTGAAACAAAATTGCGATGGCTTCTACAATTCTTTGATGGAAATCGCTTATTTCTCTAAGTTATTGTTTAAAGCGTATTAATGCTTAAAAATGATCACAAATAAGCATGAAATCACTTATTTTAATAACTGGATTTTCGATCAGAGAACCACAGTAAATCACACAAAGTACAACTTATGCATATGTCTGGAACGAAAATTAAAGTAGAAAACCGAAGTTTTTCTCGTGTTTCCCACTGCTAAAATGCGATGAAATAACACTGTATATTGCTGAAACATGTTAGAAATAGATTGGAAACAAATCTGCCGATGGCTTCTACAATATCTTGATGGAAATCGCTTATTTCTCTAATGTTTATTGTTTTAAAGGCGATTTAAGTGCTTAAATGATCAAAATAAGCCAAGAAAATCACTGATTGTTAATAACTGGATTCGATCAGAGAACCACAGTAAATCACACAAAGTACAACTTATGCAATATGTCTGGAACGAATCTAAAGTTAAAACCGAAGTTTTCTCGTGTTTCCCACTGCTAAAATGCATGAAATAACAACTGTTATATTGCTGAACATGTTAGGAAATAGATTGAAACAAAATCTGCCGATGGCTTCTACAATTTCTTGATGGAAATCGCTTAGTTCTCTAAATGTTATTGTTTTAAAAGCCGTATTTAAGGTGCTTTAAAATGATCAAAATAAGCATGAAAATCACTATTTTTAATAACTGGATTTCGATCAGAGAACCACAGTAAATCACACAAAGTACAACTTATGCAATATGTCTGGAACGAATCTAAGTAGAAAACCGAAGTTTTCTCGTGTTTCCCACTGTAAAATGCATGAAATAACACTGTTATATTGCTGAACATGTTAGGAAATAGATTGAAACAAATCTGCCGATGGCTTCTACAATTCTTGATGGAAATCGCTTTTCTCTAATGTTATTGTTTAAAGCGTATTTAAGTGCTTAAAATGATCAAAATAAGCATGAAAATCACTATTTTAATAACTGGATTTCGATTCAGAGAACCACAGTAAATCACACAAAGTACAACTGATGCAATATGTCTTGGAACGAATCTAAAGGTAGAAAACCGAAGTTTTCTCGTGTTTCCCACTGCTAAAATGCATGGAAATAACACTGTTATATTGCTGAACATTTAGTCGAGGAATAGATTGAAACAAATCTCAGCCGACTTGGCTTCTACCAATTCTTGATGGAAAAACAAATCTGCCTGGCTTCTACATTTCTTGATGGAAAATCGCTTAAATGTTATTGGTTAAAGCGTAATTTAAGTGCTTAAAATGATCAAAATAAGCATGAAAATCACTATTTTAATAACTGGATTTCGATCAGAGAACCACAGTAAATCACACAAAGTACAACTTATGCAATATGTCTGGAACGAATCTAAAGTAGAAAACCGAAGTTTTCTCGTGTTTCCCACTGCTAAAATGCATGAAATAACACTGTTATATTGCTGAACATGTTAGGAAATAGATTGAAACAAATCTGCCGATGGCTTCTACAATTCTTGATGGAAATCGCTTATTTCTCTAATGTTATTGTTTAAAGCGTATTTAAGTGCTTAAAATGATCAAAATAAGCATGAAAATCACTATTTTAATAACTGGGATTTCGATCAGAGAACCACAAGTAAATCACACAAAGTACAACTTATGCAATATGTCTGGAACGAATCTAAAGTAGAAAACCGAAGTTTTCTCGTGTTTCCCACTGCTAAAATGCATGAAATAACACTGTTATATTGCTGAACATGTTAGGAAATAGATTGAAACAAATTGGCCGATGGCTTCTACAATTCTTGATGGAAATCGCTTATTTCTCTAATGTTATTGTTTAAAGCGTATTTAAGTGCTTAAAATGATCAAAATAAGCATGAAAATCACTATTTTAATAACTGGATTTCGATCAGAGAACCACAGTAAATCACACAAAGTACAACTTATGCAATATGTCTGGAACGAATCTAAAGTAGAAAACCGAAGTTTTCTCGTGTTTCCCACTGCTAAAATGCATGAAATAACACTGTTATATTGCTGAACATGTTAGGAAATAGATTGAAACAAATCTGCCGATGGCTTCTACAATTCTTGATGGAAATCGCTTATTTCTCTAATGTTATTGTTTAAAAGCGTATTTAAGTGCTTAAAATGATCAAAATAAGCATGAAAATCACTATTTTAATAACTGGATTTCGATCAGAGAACCACAGTAAATCACACAAAGTACAACTTATGCAATATGTCTGGAACGAATCTAAAGTAGAAAACCGAAGTTTTCTCGTGTTTCCCACTGCTAAAATGCATGAAATAACACTGTATATTGCTGAACATGTTAGGAAATAGATTGAAACAAATCTGCCGATGGCTTCTACAATTCTTGATGGAAATCGCTTATTTCTCTAATGTTATTGTTTAAAGCGTATTTAAGTGCTTAAAATGATCAAAATAAGCATGAAAATCACTATTTTAATAACTGGATTTCGATCAGAGAACCACAGTAAATCACACAAAGTACAACTTATGCAATATGTCTGGAACGAATCTAAAGTAGAAAACCGAAGTTTTCTCGTGTTTCCCACTGCTAAAATGCATGAAATAACACTGTTATATTGCTGAACATGTTAGGAAATAGATTGAAACAAATCTGCCGATGGCTTCTACAATTCTTGATGGAAATCGCTTATTTCTCTAATGTTATTGTTTAAAGCGTATTTAAGTGCTTAAAATGATCAAAATAAGCATGAAAATCACTATTTTAATAACTGGATTTCGATCAGAGAACCACAGTAAATCACACAAAGTACAACTTATGCAATATGTCTGGAACGAATCTAAAGTAGAAAACCGAAGTTTTCTCGTGTTTCCCACTGCTAAAATGCATGAAATAACACTGTTATATTGCTGAACATGTTAGGAAATAGATTGAAACAAATCTGCCGATGGCTTTCTACAATTCTTGATGGAAATCGCTTATTTCTCTAATGTTATTGTTTTAAAGCGTATTTAAGTGCTTAAAATGATCAAAATAAGCATGAAAATCACTATTTTAATAACTGGATTTCGATCAGAGAACCACAGTAAATCACACAAAGTACAACTTATGCAATATGTCTGGAACGAATCTAAAGTAGAAAACCGAAGTTTTCTCGTGTTTCCCACTGCTAAAATGCATGAAATAACACTGTTATATTGCTGAACATGTTAGGAAATAGATTGAAACAAAATCTGCCGATGGCTTCTACAATTCTTGATGGAAATCGCTTATTTCTCTAATGTTATTGTTTAAAGCGTATTTAAGTGCTTAAAATGATCAAAATAAGCATGAAAATCACTATTTTAATAACTGGATTTCGATCAGAGAACCACAGTAAATCACACAAAGTACAAACTTATGCAATATGTCTGGAACGAATCTAAAGTAGAAAACCGAAGTTTTCTCGTGTTTCCCACTGCTAAAATGCATGAAATAACACTGTTATATTGCTGAACATGTTAGGAAATAGATTGAAACAAATCTGCCGATGGCTTCTACAATTCTTGATGGAAATCGCTTATTTCTCTAATGTTATTGTTTAAAGCGTATTTAAGTGCTTAAAATGATCAAAATAAGCATGAAAATCACTATTTTAATAACTGGATTTCGATCAGAGAACCACAGTAAATCACACAAAGTACAACTTATGCAATATGTCTGGAACGAATCTAAAGTAGAAAACCGAAGTTTTCTCGTGTTTCCCACTGCTAAAATGCATGAAATAACACTGTTATATTGCTGAACATGTTAGGAAATAGATTGAAACAAATCTGCCGATGGCTTCTACAATTCTTGATGGAAATCGCTTATTTCTCTAATGTTATTGTTTAAAGCGTATTTAAGTGCTTAAAATGATCAAAATAAGCATGAAAATCACTATTTTAATAACTGGATTTCGATCAGAGAACCACAGTAAATCACACAAAGTACAACTTATGCAATATGTCTGGAACGAATCTAAAGTAGAAAACCGAAGTTTTCTCGTGTTTCCCACTGCTAAAATGCATGAAATAACACTGTTATATTGCTGAACATGTTAGGAAATAGATTGAAACAAATCTGCCGATGGCTTCTACAATTCTTGATGGAAATCGCTTATTTCTCTAATGTTATTGTTTTAAAGCGTATTTAAGTGCTTAAAATGATCAAAATAAGCATGAAAATCACTATTTTAATAACTGGATTTCGATCAGAGAACCACAGTAAATCACACAAAGTACAACTTATGCAATATGTCTGGAACGAATCTAAAGTAGAAAACCGAAGTTTTCTCGTGTTTCCCACTGCTAAAATGCATGAAATAACACTGTTATATTGCTGAACATGTTAGGAAATAGATTGAAACAAATCTGCCGATGGCTTCTACAATTCTTGATGGAAATCGCTTATTTCTCTAATGTTATTGTTTAAAGCGTATTTAAGTGCTTAAAATGATCAAAATAAGCATGAAATCACTATTTTAATAACTGGATTTCGATCAGAGAACCACAGTAAATCACACAAAGTACAACTTATGCAATATGTCTGGAACGAATCTAAAGTAGAAAACCGAAGTTTTCTCGTGTTTCCCACTGCTAAAATGCATGAAATAACACTGTTATATTGCTGAACATGTTAGGAAATAGATTGAAACAAATCTGCCGATGGCTTCTACAATTCTTGATGGAAATCGCTTATTTCTCTAATGTTATTGTTTAAAGCGTATTTAAGTGCTTAAAATGATCAAAATAAGCATGAAAATCACTATTTTAATAACTGGATTTCGATCAGAGAACCACAGTAAATCACACAAAGTACAACTTATGCAATATGTCTGGAACGAATCTAAAGTAGAAACCGAAGTTTTCTCGTGTTTCCCACTGCTAAAATGCATGAAATAACACTGTTATATTGCTGAACATGTTAGGAAATAGATTGAAACAAATCTGCCGATGGCTTCTACAATTCTTGATGGAAATCGCTTATTTCTCTAATGTTATTGTTTAAAGCGTATTTAAGTGCTTAAAATGATCAAAATAAGCATGAAAATCACTATTTTAATAACTGGATTTCGATCAGAGAACCACAGTAAATCACACAAAGTACAACTTATGCAATATGTCTGGAACGAATCTAAAGTAGAAAACCGAAGTTTTCTCGTGTTTCCCACTGCTAAAATGCATGAAATAACACTGTTATATTGCTGAACATGTTAGGAAATAGATTGAAACAAATCTGCCGATGGCTTCTACAATTCTTGATGGAAATCGCTTATTTCTCTAATGTTATTGTTTAAAGCGTATTTAAGTGCTTAAAATGATCAAAATAAGCATGAAAATCACTATTTTAATAACTGGATTTCGATCAGAGAACCACAGTAAATCACACAAAGTACAACTTATGCAATATGTCTGGAACGAATCTAAAGTAGAAAACCGAAGTTTTCTCGTGTTTCCCACTGCTAAAATGCATGAAATAACACTGTTATATTGCTGAACATGTTAGGAAATAGATTGAAACAAATCTGCCGATGGCTTCTACAATTCTTGATGGAAATCGCTTATTTCTCTAATGTTATTGTTTAAAGCGTATTTAAGTGCTTAAAATGATCAAAATAAGCATGAAAATCACTATTTTAATAACTGGATTTCGATCAGAGAACCACAGTAAATCACACAAAGTACAACTTATGCAATATGTCTGGAACGAATCTAAAGTAGAAAACCGAAGTTTTCTCGTGTTTCCCACTGCTAAAATGCATGAAATAACACTGTTTATATTGCTGAACATGTTAGGAAATAGATTGAAACAAATCTGCCGATGGCTTCTACAATTCTTGATGGAAATCGCTTATTTCTCTAATGTTATTGTTTAAAGCGTATTTAAGTGCTTAAAATGATCAAAATAAGCATGAAAATCACTATTTTAATAACTGGATTTCGATCAGAGAACCACAGTAAATCACACAAAGTACAACTTATGCAATATGTCTGGAACGAATCTAAAGTAGAAAACCGAAGTTTTCTCGTGTTTCCCACTGCTAAAATGCATGAAATAACACTGTTATATTGCTGAACATGTTAGGAAATAGATTGAAACAAATCTGCCGATGGCTTCTACAATTCTTGATGGAAATCGCTTATTTCTCTAATGTTATTGTTTAAAGCGTATTTAAGTGCTTAAAATGATCAAAATAAGCATGAAAATCACTATTTTAATAACTGGATTTCGATCAGAGAACCACAGTAAATCACACAAAGTACAACTTATGCAATATGTCTGGAACGAATCTAAAGTAGAAAACCGAAGTTTTCTCGTGTTTCCCACTGCTAAAATGCATGAAATAACACTGTTATATTGCTGAACATGTTAGGAAATAGATTGAAACAAATCTGCCGATGGCTTCTACAATTCTTGATGGAAAATCGCTTATTTCTCTAATGTTATTGTTTAAAGCGTATTTAAGTGCTTAAAATGATCAAAATAAGCATGAAAATCACTATTTTAATAACTGGATTTCGATCAGAGAACCACAGTAAATCACACAAAGTACAACTTATGCAATATGTCTGGAACGAATCTAAAGTAGAAAACCGAAGTTTTCTCGTGTTTCCCACTGCTAAAATGCATGAAAATAACACTGTTATATTGCTGAACATGTTAGGAAATAGATTGAAACAAATCTGCCGATGGCTTCTACAATTCTTGATGGAAATCGCTTATTTCTCTAATGTTATTGTTTAAAGCGTATTTAAGTGCTTAAAATGATCAAAATAAGCATGAAAATCACTATTTTAATAACTGGATTTCGATCAGAGAACCACAGTAAATCACACAAAGTACAACTTATGCAATATGTCTGGAACGAATCTAAAGTAGAAAACCGAAGTTTTCTCGTGTTTCCCACTGCTAAAATGCATGAAATAACACTGTTATATTGCTGAACATGTTAGGAAATAGATTGAAACAAATCTGCCGATGGCTTCTACAATTCTTGATGGAAATCGCTTATTTCTCTAATGTTATTGTTTAAAGCGTATTTAAGTGCTTAAAATGATCAAAATAAGCATGAAAAATCACTATTTTAATAACTGGATTTCGATCAGAGAACCACAGTAAATCACACAAAGTACAACTTATGCAATATGTCTGGACGAATCTAAAGTAGAAACCGAAGTTTTCTCGTGTTTCCTACTGGCGGTAAAATGATGAAATACATCACTGTTATACCTTTGCCTGAACTTGTTTAGGAAATTAGATTGAAACCAAATCCGCCGGATGGCTTCTTTACAATTGTTCCTTTTGGGATTGGGGAAATCGCTATTTCTCTAAATGTCTATTGTTTAAAGCGTATTAAGTTGCCTTAATAAATGAGTCAAAATAAGCCATTTTGAAAATCACTATTTTAATAACTGGAT
>JACMZG010000293.1:0-21153 GCA_018340805.1 Microvelia longipes
TTTCAATAAAATTAAACTTTCTTTTATTCCTAATCAATCATAAATAATATCGATTGAATTATTAAATATTTAACTACTATATTACTTGTCAAATTTTCAATTTTCCAGTCCAACTTTCAAATACAAAATACAGGTTTGTTGGCAAAACTTTTCTCTTTTTACAATTTATAAAACTTAGTTACTTGAGTCTGGAATTTTATTAAAAAGAAAAAACTATTGTTTAAAAATATACAATGTGTATATCGTATAGAGAATTTGAAAAAAATATTCCCTGACCGGGAGTCGAACCCGGGCCCGCCTGGTGAAAACCAGGAATCCTAACCGCTAGACCATCAGGGATTAATAACAAAATTTTACAACGCCATATACACACACACTATCCTAACTAAAAATTTTCAATTAAAATTAAACTTTTCTTTTAAATTCCTAATCAATCATAAATAATATCGATTGAATTATTAAATATTTAACTTACTATTATTACTTGTCAAATTTTCAATTTTCCAGTCCAACTTTCAAATACAAAATACAGTATTGTTTGCAAACTTTTCTCTTTTACAATTTATAAACTTAGTTACTTGAGTCTGGAATTTTATTAAAAAGAAAAACTATTGTTTAAAAATATACAATGTGTATATCGTATAGAGAATTTGAAAAAAATATTCCCTGACCGGAGTCGAACCCGGGCCGCCTGGGTGAAAACCAGGAATCCTAACCGCTAGACCATCAGGGATTAATAACAAAATTTTACAACGCCATATACACACACACTATCCTAACTAAAATTTTCAATTAAAATTAAACTTTTCTTTTAATTCCTAATCAATCATAAATAATATCGATTGAATTATTAAATATTTAACTACTATTATTACTTGTCAATTTTCAATTTTCCAGTCCAACTTTCAAATACAAAATACAGGTATTGTTTGCAAAACTTTTCTCTTTTTACAATTTATAAAACTTAGTTACTTGAGTCTGGAATTTTATTAAAAAGAAAAACTATTGTTTAAAAATATACAATGTGTATATCGTATAGAGAATTTGAAAAAAATATTCCCTGACCGGGAGTCGAACCCGGGCGCTGGGTGAAAACCAGGAATCCTAACCGCTAGACCATCAGGGATTAATAACAAAATTTTACAACGCCATATACACACACACTATCCTAACTAAAATTTTCAATTAAAATTAAACTTTTCTTTAATTCCTAATCAATCATAAATAATATCGATTGAATTATTAAATATTTAACTACTATTATTACTTGTCAATTTTCAATTTTCCAGTCCAACTTTCAAATACAAAATACAGGTATTGTTTGCAAAACTTTTCTCTTTTTACAATTTATAAAACTTAGTTACTTGAGTCTGGAATTTATTAAAAGAAAAAACTATTGTTTAAAAATATACAATGTGTATATCGTATAGAGAATTTGAAAAAAATATTCCCTGACCGGGAGTCGAACCCGGCCGCCTGGTGAAAACCAGGAATCCTAACCGCTAGACCATCAGGGATTAATAACAAAATTTTACAACGCCATATACACACACACTATCCTAACTAAAATTTTCAATTAAAATTAAACTTTTCTTTTAATTCCTAATCATCATAAATAATATCGATTGAATTATTAAATATTTAACTACTATTATTACTTGTCAAATTTTCAATTTTCCAGTCCAACTTTCAAATACAAAATACAGGTATTGTTTGCAAAACTTTTCTCTTTTACAATTTATAAAACTTAGTTACTTGAGTCTGGAATTTTATTAAAAAAAAAACTATTGTTAAAAATATACAATGTGTATATCGTATAGAGAATTTGAAAAAAAATATTCCCTGACCGGGAGTCGAACCCGGGCCGCCTGGGTGAAAACCAGGAATCCTAACCGCTAGACCATCAGGGATTAATAACAAATTTTACAACGCCATATACACACACTATCCTAACTAAAATTTTCAATTAAAATTAAACTTTTCTTTTAATTCCTAATCAATCATAAATAATATCGATTGAATTATTAAATATTTAACTACTATTATTACTTGTCAAATTTTCAATTTTCCAGTCCAACTTTCAAATACAAAATACAGGTATTGTTTGCAAAACTTTTCTCTTTTTACAATTTATAAACTTAGTTACTTGAGTCTGGAATTTTATTAAAAAGAAAAAAACTATTGTTTAAAAATATACAATGTGTATATCGTATAGAGAATTTGAAAAAAATATTCCCTGACCGGAGTCGAACCCGGGCCGCCTGGGTGAAAACCAGGAATCCTAACCGCTAGACCATCAGGGATTAATAACAAAATTTTACAACGCCATATACACACACACTATCCTAACTAAAATTTTCAATTAAAATTAAACTTTTCTTTTAATTCCTAATCAATCATAAATAATATCGATTGAATTATTAAATATTTAACTACTATTATTACTTGTCAAATTTTCAATTTTCCAGTCCAACTTTCAAATACAAAATACAGGTATTGTTTGCAAAACTTTTCTCTTTTTACAATTTATAAAACTTAGTTACTTGAGTCTGGAATTTTATTAAAAAGAAAAAACTATTGTTTAAAAATATACAATGTGTATATCGTATAGAGAATTTGAAAAAATATTCCCTGACCGGGAGTCGAACCCGGGCCGCCTGGGTGAAAACCAGGAATCCTAACCGCTAGACCATCAGGGATTAATAACAAAATTTTACAACGCCATATACACACACACTATCCTAACTAAAATTTTCAATTAAATTAAACTTTTCTTTTAATTCCTAATCAATCATAAATAATATCGATTGAATTATTAAATATTTAACTACTATTATTACTTGTCAAATTTTCAATTTTCCAGTCCAACTTTCAAATACAAAATACAGGTATTGTTTGCAAAACTTTTCTCTTTTTACAATTTATAAAACTTAGTTACTTGAGTCTGGAATTTTATTAAAAAGAAAAAACTATTGTTTAAAAATATACAATGTGTATATCGTATAGAGAATTTGAAAAAAATATTCCCTGACCGGGAGTCGAACCCGGGCCGCCTGGGTGAAAACCAGGAATCCTAACCGCTAGACCATCAGGGATTAATAACAAAATTTTACAACGCCATATACACACACACTATCCTAACTAAAATTTTCAATTAAAATTAAACTTTTCTTTTAATTCCTAATCAATCATAAATAATATCGATTGAATTATTAAATATTTAACTACTATTATTACTTGTCAAATTTTCAATTTTCCAGTCCAACTTTCAAATACAAAATACAGGTATTGTTTGCAAAACTTTTCTCTTTTTACAATTTATAAAACTTAGTTACTTGAGTCTGGAATTTTATTAAAAAGAAAAACTATTGTTTAAAAATATACAATGTGTATATCGTATAGAGAATTTGAAAAAAATATTCCCTGACCGGGAGTCGAACCCGGGCCGCCTGGGTGAAAACCAGGAATCCTAACCGCTAGACCATCAGGGATTAATAACAAAATTTTACAACGCCATATACACACACACTATCCTAACTAAAATTTTCAATTAAAATTAAACTTTTCTTTTAATTCCTAATCAATCATAAATAATATCGATTGAATTATTAAATATTTAACTACTATTATTACTTGTCAAATTTTCAATTTTCCAGTCCAACTTTCAAATACAAAATACAGGTATTGTTTGCAAAACTTTTCTCTTTTACAATTTATAAAACTTAGTTACTTGAGTCTGGAATTTTATTAAAAAGAAAAAACTATTGTTTAAAAATATACAATGTGTATATCGTATAGAGAATTTGAAAAAAATATTCCCTGACCGGGAGTCGAACCCGGGCCGCCTGGGTGAAAACCAGGAATCCTAACCGCTAGACCATCAGGGATTAATAACAAATTTTACAACGCCATATACACACACACTATCCTAACTAAAATTTTCAATTAAAATTAAACTTTTCTTTTAATTCCTAATCAATCATAAATAATATCGATTGAATTATTAAATATTTAACTACTATTATTACTTGTCAAATTTTCAATTTTCCAGTCCAACTTTCAAATACAAAATACAGGTATTGTTTGCAAAACTTTTCTCTTTTTACAATTTATAAAACTTAGTTACTTGAGTCTGGAATTTTATTAAAAAGAAAAAACTATTGTTTAAAAATATACAATGTGTATATCGTATAGAGAATTTGAAAAAAATATTCCCTGACCGGGAGTCGAACCCGGGCCGCCTGGGTGAAAACCAGGAATCCTAACCGCTAGACCATCAGGGATTAATAACAAAATTTTACAACGCCATATACACACACACTATCCTAACTAAAATTTTCAATTAAAATTAAACTTTTCTTTTAATTCCTAATCAATCATAAATAATATCGATTGAATTATTAAATATTTAACTACTATTATTACTTGTCAAATTTTCAATTTTCCAGTCCAACTTTCAAATACAAAATACAGGTATTGTTGCAAAACTTTTCTCTTTTTACAATTTATAAAACTTAGTTACTTGAGTCTGGAATTTTATTAAAAAGAAAAAACTATTGTTTAAAAATATACAATGTGTATATCGTATAGAGAATTTGAAAAAATATTCCCTGACCGGGAGTCGAACCCGGGCCGCCTGGGTGAAAACCAGGAATCCTAACCGCTAGACCATCAGGGATTAATAACAAAATTTTACAACGCCATATACACACACACTATCCTAACTAAAATTTTCAATTAAAATTAAACTTTTCTTTAATTCCTAATCAATCATAAATAATATCGATTGAATTATTAAATATTTAACTACTATTATTACTTGTCAAATTTTCAATTTTCCAGTCCAACTTTCAAATACAAAATACAGGTATTGTTTGCAAAACTTTTCTCTTTTTACAATTTATAAAACTTAGTTACTTGAGTCTGGAATTTTATTAAAAAGAAAAAACTATTGTTTAAAAATATACAATGTGTATATCGTATAGAGAATTTGAAAAAATATTCCCTGACCGGGAGTCGAACCCGGGCCGCCTGGGTGAAAACCAGGAATCCTAACCGCTAGACCATCAGGGATTAATAACAAAATTTTACAACGCCATATACACACACACTATCCTAACTAAAATTTTCAATTAAAATTAAACTTTTCTTTTAATTCCTAATCAATCATAAATAATATCGATTGAATTATTAAATATTTAACTACTATTATTACTTGTCAAATTTTCAATTTTCCAGTCCAACTTTCAAATACAAAATACAGGTATTGTTTGCAAAACTTTTCTCTTTTTACAATTTATAAAACTTAGTTACTTGAGTCTGGAATTTTATTAAAAAGAAAAACTATTGTTTAAAAATACAATGTGTATATCGTATAGAGAATTTGAAAAAAATATTCCCTGACCGGGAGTCGAACCCGGGCCGCCTGGGTGAAAACCAGGAATCCTAACCGCTAGACCATCAGGGATTAATAACAAAATTTTACAACGCCATATACACACACACTATCCTAACTAAAATTTTCAATTAAAATTAAACTTTTCTTTTAATTCCTAATCAATCATAAATAATATCGATTGAATTATTAAATATTTAACTACTATTATTACTTGTCAAATTTTCAATTTTCCAGTCCAACTTTCAAATACAAAATACAGGTATTGTTTGCAAAACTTTTCTCTTTTTACAATTTATAACTTAGTTACTTGAGTCTGGAATTTTATTAAAAAGAAAAAACTATTGTTTAAAAATATACAATGTGTATATCGTATAGAGAATTTGAAAAAAATATTCCCTGACCGGGAGTCGAACCCGGGCCGCCTGGGTGAAAACCAGGAATCCTAACCGCTAGACCATCAGGGATTAATAACAAAATTTTACAACGCCATATACACACACACTATCCTAACTAAAATTTTCAATTAAAATTAAACTTTTCTTTTAATTCCTAATCAATCATAAATAATATCGATTGAATTATTAAATATTTAACTACTATTATTACTTGTCAAATTTTCAATTTTCCAGTCCAACTTTCAAATACAAAATACAGGTATTGTTTGCAAAACTTTTCTCTTTTTACAATTTATAAAACTTAGTTACTTGAGTCTGGAATTTTATTAAAAAGAAAAAACTATTGTTTAAAAATATACAATGTGTATATCGTATAGAGAATTTGAAAAAAATATTCCCTGACCGGGAGTCGAACCCGGGCCGCCTGGGTGAAAACCAGGAATCCTAACCGCTAGACCATCAGGGATTAATAACAAAATTTTACAACGCCATATACACACACACTATCCTAACTAAAATTTTCAATTAAAATTAAACTTTTCTTTTAATTCCTAATCAATCATAAATAATATCGATTGAATTATTAAATATTTAACTACTATTATTACTTGTCAAATTTTCAATTTTCCAGTCCAACTTTCAAATACAAAATACAGGTATTGTTTGCAAAACTTTTCTCTTTTTACAATTTATAAAACTTAGTTACTTGAGTCTGGAATTTTATTAAAAAGAAAAACTATTGTTTAAAAATATACAATGTGTATATCGTATAGAGAATTTGAAAAAAATATTCCCTGACCGGGAGTCGAACCCGGGCCGCCTGGGTGAAAACCAGGAATCCTAACCGCTAGACCATCAGGGATTAATAACAAAATTTTACAACGCCATATACACACACACTATCCTAACTAAAATTTTCAATTAAAATTAAACTTTTCTTTTAATTCCTAATCAATCATAAATAATATCGATTGAATTATTAAATATTTAACTACTATTATTACTTGTCAAATTTTCAATTTTCCAGTCCAACTTTCAAATACAAAATACAGGTATTGTTTGCAAAACTTTTCTCTTTTTACAATTTATAAAACTTAGTTACTTGAGTCTGGAATTTTATTAAAAGAAAAAACTATTGTTTAAAAATATACAATGTGTATATCGTATAGAGAATTTGAAAAAAATATTCCCTGACCGGGAGTCGAACCCGGGCCGCCTGGGTGAAAACCAGGAATCCTAACCGCTAGACCATCAGGGATTAATAACAAATTTTACAACGCCATATACACACACACTATCCTAACTAAAATTTTCAATTAAAATTAAACTTTTCTTTTAATTCCTAATCAATCATAAATAATATCGATTGAATTATTAAATATTTAACTACTATTATTACTTGTCAAATTTTCAATTTTCCAGTCCAACTTTCAAATACAAAATACAGGTATTGTTTGCAAAACTTTTCTCTTTTTACAATTTATAAAACTTAGTTACTTGAGTCTGGAATTTTATTAAAAAGAAAAAACTATTGTTTAAAAATATACAATGTGTATATCGTATAGAGAATTTGAAAAAAAATATTCCCTGACCGGGAGTCGAACCCGGGCCGCCTGGGTGAAAACCAGGAATCCTAACCGCTAGACCATCAGGGATTAATAACAAAATTTTACAACGCCATATACACACACACTATCCTAACTAAAATTTTCAATTAAAATTAAACTTTTCTTTTAATTCCTAATCAATCATAAATAATATCGATTGAATTATTAAATATTTAACTACTATTATTACTTGTCAAATTTTCAATTTTCCAGTCCAACTTTCAAATACAAATACAGGTATTGTTTGCAAAACTTTTCTCTTTTTACAATTTATAAAACTTAGTTACTTGAGTCTGGAATTTTATTAAAAAGAAAAAACTATTGTTTAAAAATATACAATGTGTATATCGTATAGAGAATTTGAAAAAAATATTCCCTGACCGGGAGTCGAACCCGGGCCGCCTGGGTGAAAACCAGGAATCCTAACCGCTAGACCATCAGGGATTAATAACAAAATTTTACAACGCCATATACACACACACTATCCTAACTAAAATTTTCAATTAAAATTAAACTTTTCTTTTAATTCCTAATCAATCATAAATAATATCGATTGAATTATTAAAACTTTCAAATTACAGGTATTGTTTGCAAAACTTTTCTCTTTTACAATTTATAAAACTTAGTTACTTGAGTCTGGAATTTTATTAAAAGAAAAAACTATTGTTTAAAAATATACAATGTGTATATCGTATAGAGAATTTGAAAAAAATATTCCCTGACCGGGAGTCGAACCCGGGCCGCCTGGGTGAAAACCAGGAATCCTAACCGCTAGACCATCAGGGATTAATAACAAAATTTTACAACGCCATATACACACACACTATCCTAACTAAAATTTTCAATTAAAATTAAACTTTTCTTTTAATTCCTAATCAATCATAAATAATATCGATTGAATTATTAAATATTTAACTACTATTATTACTTGTCAAATTTTCAATTTTCCAGTCCAACTTTCAAATACAAAATACAGGTATTGTTTGCAAAACTTTTCTCTTTTTACAATTTATAAAACTTAGTTACTTGAGTCTGGAATTTTATTAAAAAGAAAAAACTATTGTTTAAAAATATACAATGTGTATATCGTATAGAGAATTTGAAAAAAATATTCCCTGACCGGGAGTCGAACCCGGGCCGCCTGGGTGAAAACCAGGAATCCTAACCGCTAGACCATCAGGGATTAATAACAAAATTTTACAACGCCATATACACACACACTATCCTAACTAAAATTTTCAATTAAAATTAAACTTTTCTTTTAATTCCTAATCAATCATAAATAATATCGATTGAATTATTAAATATTTAACTACTATTATTACTTGTCAAATTTTCAATTTTCCAGTCCAACTTTCAAATACAAAATACAGGTATTGTTTGCAAAACTTTTCTCTTTTTACAATTTATAAAACTTAGTTACTTGAGTCTGGAATTTTATTAAAAAGAAAAAACTATTGTTTAAAAATATACAATGTGTATATCGTATAGAGAATTTGAAAAAAATATTCCCTGACCGGGAGTCGAACCCGGGCCGCCTGGGTGAAAACCAGGAATCCTAACCGCTAGACCATCAGGGATTAATAACAAATTTTACAACGCCATATACACACACACTATCCTAACTAAAATTTTCAATTAAAATTAAACTTTTCTTTTAATTCCTAATCAATCATAAATAATATCGATTGAATTATTAAATATTTAACTACTATTATTACTTGTCAAATTTTCAATTTTCCAGTCCAACTTTCAAATACAAAATACAGGTATTGTTTGCAAAACTTTTCTCTTTTTACAATTTATAAAACTTAGTTACTTGAGTCTGGAATTTTATTAAAAAGAAAAAACTATTGTTTAAAATACAATGTGTATATCGTATAGAGAATTTGAAAAAAATATTCCCTGACCGGGAGTCGAACCCGGGCCGCCTGGGTGAAAACCAGGAATCCTAACCGCTAGACCATCAGGGATTAATAACAAAATTTTACAACGCCATATACACACACACTATCCTAACTAAAATTTTCAATTAAAATTAAACTTTTCTTTTAATTCCTAATCAATCATAAATAATATCGATTGAATTATTAAATATTTAACTACTATTATTACTTGTCAAATTTTCAATTTTCCAGTCCAACTTTCAAATACAAAATACAGGTATTGTTTGCAAAACTTTTCTCTTTTTACAATTTATAAAACTTAGTTACTTGAGTCTGGAATTTTATTAAAAAGAAAAAACTATTGTTTAAAAATATACAATGTGTATATCGTATAGAGAATTTGAAAAAAATATTCCCTGACCGGGAGTCGAACCCGGGCCGCCTGGGTGAAAACCAGGAATCCTAACCGCTAGACCATCAGGGATTAATAACAAAATTTTACAACGCCATATACACACACACTATCCTAACTAAAATTTTCAATTAAAATTAAACTTTTCTTTTAATTCCTAATCAATCATAAATAATATCGATTGAATTATTAAATATTTAACTACTATTATTACTTGTCAAATTTTCAATTTTCCAGTCCAACTTTCAAATACAAAATACAGGTATTGTTTGCAAAACTTTTCTCTTTTTACAATTTATAAAACTTAGTTACTTGAGTCTGGAATTTTATTAAAAAGAAAAAACTATTGTTTAAAAATATACAATGTGTATATCGTATAGAGAATTTGAAAAAAATATTCCCTGACCGGGAGTCGAACCCGGGCCGCCTGGGTGAAAACCAGGAATCCTAACCGCTAGACCATCAGGGATTAATAACAAAATTTTACAACGCCATATACACACACACTATCCTAACTAAAATTTTCAATTAAAATTAAACTTTTCTTTTAATTCCTAATCAATCATAAATAATATCGATTGAATTATTAAATATTTAACTACTATTATTACTTGTCAAATTTTCAATTTTCCAGTCCAACTTTCAAATACAAAATACAGGTATTGTTTGCAAAACTTTTCTCTTTTTACAATTTATAAAACTTAGTTACTTGAGTCTGGAATTTTATTAAAAGAAAAAAACTATTGTTTAAAAATATACAATGTGTATATCGTATAGAGAATTTGAAAAAAATATTCCCTGACGGGAGTCGAACCCGGGCCGCCTGGGTGAAAACCAGGAATCCTAACCGCTAGACCATCAGGGATTAATAACAAAATTTTACAACGCCATATACACACACACTATCCTAACTAAAATTTTCAATTAAAATTAAACTTTTCTTTTAATTCCTAATCAATCATAAATAATATCGATTGAATTATTAAATATTTAACTACTATTATTACTTGTCAAATTTTCAATTTTCCAGTCCAACTTTCAAATACAAAATACAGGTATTGTTTGCAAAACTTTTCTCTTTTTACAATTTATAAAACTTAGTTACTTGAGTCTGGAATTTTATTAAAAAGAAAAAACTATTGTTTAAAAATATACAATGTGTATATCGTATAGAGAATTTGAAAAAAATATTCCCTGACCGGGAGTCGAACCCGGGCCGCCTGGGTGAAAACCAGGAATCCTAACCGCTAGACCATCAGGGATTAATAACAAAATTTTACAACGCCATATACACACACACTATCCTAACTAAAATTTTCAATTAAAATTAAACTTTTCTTTTAATTCCTAATCAATCATAAATAATATCGATTGAATTATTAAATATTTAACTACTATTATTACTTGTCAAATTTTCAATTTTCCAGTCCAACTTTCAAATACAAAATACAGGTATTGTTTGCAAAACTTTTCTCTTTTTACAATTTATAAAACTTAGTTACTTGAGTCTGGAATTTTATTAAAAAGAAAAAACTATTGTTTAAAAATATACAATGTGTATATCGTATAGAGAATTTGAAAAAAATATTCCCTGACCGGGAGTCGAACCCGGGCCGCCTGGGTGAAAACCAGGAATCCTAACCGCTAGACCATCAGGGATTAATAACAAAATTTTACAACGCCATATACACACACACTATCCTAACTAAAATTTTCAATTAAAATTAAACTTTTCTTTTAATTCCTAATCAATCATAAATAATATCGATTGAATTATTAAATATTTAACTACTATTATTACTTGTCAAATTTTCAATTTTCCAGTCCAACTTTCAAATACAAAATACAGGTATTGTTTGCAAAACTTTTCTCTTTTTACAATTTATAAAACTTAGTTACTTGAGTCTGGAATTTTATTAAAAAGAAAAAACTATTGTTTAAAAATATACAATGTGTATATCGTATAGAGAATTTGAAAAAAATATTCCCTGACCGGGAGTCGAACCCGGGCCGCTGGGTGAAAACCAGGAATCCTAACCGCTAGACCATCAGGGATTAATAACAAAATTTTACAACGCCATATACACACACACTATCCTAACTAAAATTTTCAATTAAAATTAAACTTTTCTTTTAATTCCTAATCAATCATAAATAATATCGATTGAATTATTAAATATTTAACTACTATTATTACTTGTCAAATTTTCAATTTTCCAGTCCAACTTTCAAATACAAAATACAGGTATTGTTTGCAAAACTTTTCTCTTTTTACAATTTATAAAACTTAGTTACTTGAGTCTGGAATTTTATTAAAAGAAAAAACTATTGTTTAAAAATATACAATGTGTATATCGTATAGAGAATTTGAAAAAAATATTCCCTGACCGGGAGTCGAACCCGGGCCGCCTGGGTGAAAACCAGGAATCCTAACCGCTAGACCATCAGGGATTAATAACAAAATTTTACAACGCCATATACACACACACTATCCTAACTAAAATTTTCAATTAAAATTAAACTTTTCTTTTAATTCCTAATCAATCATAAATAATATCGATTGAATTATTAAATATTTAACTACTATTATTACTTGTCAAATTTTCAATTTTCCAGTCCAACTTTCAAATACAAAATACAGGTATTGTTTGCAAAACTTTTCTCTTTTTACAATTTATAAAACTTAGTTACTTGAGTCTGGAATTTTATTAAAAAGAAAAAACTATTGTTTAAAAATATACAATGTGTATATCGTATAGAGAATTTGAAAAAAATATTCCCTGACCGGGAGTCGAACCCGGGCCGCCTGGGTGAAAACCAGGAATCCTAACCGCTAGACCATCAGGGATTAATAACAAAATTTTACAACGCCATATACACACACACTATCCTAACTAAAATTTTCAATTAAAATTAAACTTTTCTTTTAATTCCTAATCAATCATAAATAATATCGATTGAATTATTAAATATTTAACTACTATTATTACTTGTCAAATTTTCAATTTTCCAGTCCAACTTTCAAATACAAAATACAGGTATTGTTTGCAAAACTTTTCTCTTTTTACAATTTATAAAACTTAGTTACTTGAGTCTGGAATTTTATTAAAAAGAAAAAACTATTGTTTAAAAATATACAATGTGTATATCGTATAGAGAATTTGAAAAAAATATTCCCTGACCGGGAGTCGAACCCGGGCCGCCTGGGTGAAAACCAGGAATCCTAACCGCTAGACCATCAGGGATTAATAACAAAATTTTACAACGCCATATACACACACACTATCCTAACTAAAATTTTCAATTAAAATTAAACTTTTCTTTTAATTCCTAATCAATCATAAATAATATCGATTGAATTATTAAATATTTAACTACTATTATTACTTGTCAAATTTTCAATTTTCCAGTCCAACTTTCAAATACAAAATACAGGTATTGTTTGCAAAACTTTTCTCTTTTTACAATTTATAAAACTTAGTTACTTGAGTCTGGAATTTTATTAAAAAAGAAAAAACTATTGTTTAAAAATATACAATGTGTATATCGTATAGAGAATTTGAAAAAAATATTCCTGACCGGGAGTCGAACCCGGGCCGCCTGGGTGAAAACCAGGAATCCTAACCGCTAGACCATCAGGGATTAATAACAAAATTTTACAACGCATATACACACACACTATCCTAACTAAAATTTTCAATTAAAATTAAACTTTTCTTTTAATTCCTAATCAATCATAAATAATATCGATTGAATTATTAAATATTTAACTACTATTATTACTTGTCAAATTTCAATTTTCCAGTCCAACTTTCAAATACAAAATACAGGTATTGTTTGCAAAACTTTTCTCTTTTTACAATTTATAAAACTTAGTTACTTGAGTCTGGAATTTTATTAAAAAGAAAAAACTATTGTTTAAAAATATACAATGTGTATATCGTATAGAGAATTTGAAAAAAATATTCCCTGACCGGGAGTCGAACCCGGGCCGCCTGGGTGAAAACCAGGAATCCTAACCGCTAGACCATCAGGGATTAATAACAAAATTTTACAACGCCATATACACACACACTATCCTAACTAAAATTTTCAATTAAAATTAAACTTTTCTTTTAATTCCTAATCAATCATAAATAATATCGATTGAATTATTAAATATTTAACTACTATTATTACTTGTCAAATTTTCAATTTTCCAGTCCAACTTTCAAATACAAAATACAGGTATTGTTTGCAAAACTTTTCTTTTTACAATTTATAAAACTTAGTTACTTGAGTCTGGAATTTTATTAAAAAGAAAAAACTATTGTTTAAAAATATACAATGTGTATATCGTATAGAGAATTTGAAAAAAATATTCCCTGACCGGGAGTCGAACCCGGGCCGCCTGGGTGAAAACCAGGAATCCTAACCGCTAGACCATCAGGGATTAATAACAAAATTTTACAACGCCATATACACACACACTCCTAACTAAAATTTTCAATTAAAATTAAACTTTTCTTTTAATTCCTAATCAATCATAATAAATATCGATTGAATTATTAAATATTTAACTACTATTATTACTTGTCAAATTTTCAATTTTCCAGTCCAACTTTCAAATACAAAATACAGGTATTGTTTGCAAAACTTTTCTCTTTTTACAATTTATAAAACTTAGTTACTTGAGTCTGGAATTTTATTAAAAAGAAAAAACTATTGTTTAAAAATATACAATGTGTATATCGTATAGAGAATTTGAAAAAAATATTCCCTGACCGGGAGTCGAACCCGGGCCGCCTGGGTGAAAACCAGGAATCCTAACCGCTAGACCATCAGGGATTAATAACAAAATTTTACAACGCCATATACACACACACTCCTAACTAAAATTTTCAATTAAAATTAAACTTTTCTTTTAATTCCTAATCAATCATAAATAATATCGATTGAATTATTAAATATTTAACTACTATTATTACTTGTCAAATTTTCAATTTTCCAGTCCAACTTTCAAATACAAAATACAGGTATTGTTTGCAAAACTTTTCTCTTTTTACAATTTATAAAACTTAGTTACTTGAGTCTGGAATTTTATTAAAAAGAAAAAACTATTGTTTAAAAATATACAATGTGTATATCGTATAGAGAATTTGAAAAAAATATTCCCTGACCGGGAGTCGAACCCGGGCCGCCTGGGTGAAAACCAGGAATCCTAACCGCTAGACCATCAGGGATTAATAACAAAATTTTACAACGCCATATACACACACTATCCTAACTAAAATTTTCAATTAAAATTAAACTTTTCTTTTAATTCCTAATCAATCATAAATAATATCGATTGAATTATTAAATATTTAACTACTATTATTACTTGTCAAATTTTCAATTTTCCAGTCCAACTTTCAAATACAAAATACAGGTATTGTTTGCAAAACTTTTCTCTTTTTACAATTTATAAAACTTAGTTACTTGAGTCTGGAATTTTATTAAAAAGAAAAAACTATTGTTTAAAAAATATACAATGTGTATATCGTATAGAGAATTTGAAAAAAATATTCCCTGACCGGGAGTCGAACCCGGGCCGCCTGGGTGAAAACCAGGAATCCTAACCGCTAGACCATCAGGGATTAATAACAAAATTTTACAACGCCATATACACACACACTATCCTAACTAAAATTTTCAATTAAAATTAAACTTTTCTTTTAATTCCTAATCAATCATAAATAATATCGATTGAATTATTAAATATTTAACTACTATTATTACTTGTCAAATTTTCAATTTTCCAGTCCAACTTTCAAATACAAAATACAGGTATTGTTTGCAAAACTTTTCTCTTTTTACAATTTATAAAACTTAGTTACTTGAGTCTGGAATTTTATTAAAAAGAAAAAACTATTGTTTAAAAATATACAATGTGTATATCGTATAGAGAATTTGAAAAAAATATTCCCTGACCGGGAGTCGAACCCGGGCCGCCTGGGTGAAAACCAGGAATCCTAACCGCTAGACCATCAGGGATTAATAACAAAATTTTACAACGCCATATACACACACACTATCCTAACTAAAATTTTCAATTAAAATTAAACTTTTCTTTTAATTCCTAATCAATCATAAATAATATCGATTGAATTATTAAATATTTAACTACTATTATTACTTGTCAAATTTTCAATTTTCCAGTCCAACTTTCAAATACAAAATACAGGTATTGTTTGCAAAACTTTTCTCTTTTTACAATTTATAAAACTTAGTTACTTGAGTCTGGAATTTTATTAAAAAGAAAAAACTATTGTTTAAAAATATACAATGTGTATCGTATAGAGAATTTGAAAAAAATATTCCCTGACCGGGAGTCGAACCCGGGCCGCCTGGGTGAAAACCAGGAATCCTAACCGCTAGACCATCAGGGATTAATAACAAAATTTTACAACGCCATATACACACACACTATCCTAACTAAAATTTTCAATTAAAATTAAACTTTTCTTTTAATTCCTAATCAATCATAAATAATATCGATTGAATTAAATATTTAACTACTATTATTACTTGTCAAATTTTCAATTTTCCAGTCCAACTTTCAAATACAAAATACAGGTATTGTTTGCAAAACTTTTCTCTTTTTACAATTTATAAAACTTAGTTACTTGAGTCTGGAATTTTATTAAAAAGAAAAAACTATTGTTTAAAAATATACAATGTGTATATCGTATAGAGAATTTGAAAAAAATATTCCCTGACCGGGAGTCGAACCCGGGCCGCCTGGGTGAAAACCAGGAATCCTAACCGCTAGACCATCAGGGATTAATAACAAAATTTTACAACGCCATATACACACACACTATCCTAACTAAAATTTTCAATTAAAATTAAACTTTTCTTTTAATTCCTAATCAATCATAAATAATATCGATTGAATTATTAAATATTTAACTACTATTATTACTTGTCAAATTTTCAATTTTCCAGTCCAACTTTCAAATACAAAATACAGGTATTGTTTGCAAAACTTTTCTCTTTTTACAATTTATAAAACTTAGTTACTTGAGTCTGGAATTTTATTAAAAAGAAAAAACTATTGTTTAAAAATATACAATGTGTATATCGTATAGAGAATTTGAAAAAAATATTCCCTGACCGGGAGTCGAACCCGGGCCGCCTGGGTGAAAACCAGGAATCCTAACCGCTAGACCATCAGGGATTAATAACAAAATTTTACAACGCCATATACACACACACTATCCTAACTAAAATTTTCAATTAAAATTAAACTTTTCTTTTAATTCCTAATCAATCATAAATAATATCGATTGAATTATTAAATATTTAACTACTATTATTACTTGTCAAATTTTCAATTTTCCAGTCCAACTTTCAAATACAAAATACAGGTATTGTTTGCAAAACTTTTCTCTTTTTACAATTTATAAAACTTAGTTACTTGAGTCTGGAATTTTATTAAAAAGAAAAACTATTGTTTAAAAATATACAATGTGTATATCGTATAGAGAATTTGAAAAAAATATTCCCTGACCGGGAGTCGAACCCGGGCCGCCTGGGTGAAAACCAGGAATCCTAACCGCTAGACCATCAGGGATTAATAACAAAATTTTACAACGCCATATATACACACACACTATCCTAACTAAAATTTTCAATTAAAATTAAACTTTTCTTTTATTCCTAATCAATCATAAATAATATCGATTGAATTATTAAATATTTAACTACTATTATTACTTGTCAAATTTTCAATTTTCCAGTCCAACTTTCAAATACAAAATACAGGTATTGTTTGCAAAACTTTTCTCTTTTTACAATTTATAAAACTTAGTTACTTGAGTCTGGAATTTTATTAAAAAGAAAAAACTATTGTTTAAAAATATACAATGTGTATATCGTATAGAGAATTTGAAAAAAATATTCCCTGACCGGGAGTCGAACCCGGGCCGCCTGGGTGAAAACCAGGAATCCTAACCGCTAGACCATCAGGGATTAATAACAAAATTTTACAACGCCATATACACACACACTATCCTAACTAAAATTTTCAATTAAAATTAAACTTTTCTTTTAATTCCTAATCAATCATAAATAATATCGATTGAATTATTAAATATTTAACTACTATTATTACTTGTCAAATTTTCAATTTTCCAGTCCAACTTTCAAATACAAAATACAGGTATTGTTTGCAAAACTTTTCTCTTTTTACAATTTATAAAACTTAGTTACTTGAGTCTGGAATTTTATTAAAAAGAAAAAACTATTGTTTAAAAATATACAATGTGTATATCGTATAGAGAATTTGAAAAAATATTCCCTGACCGGGAGTCGAACCCGGGCCGCCTGGGTGAAAACCAGGAATCCTAACCGCTAGACCATCAGGGATTAATAACAAAATTTTACAACGCCATATACACACACACTATCCTAACTAAAATTTTCAATTAAAATTAAACTTTTCTTTTAATTCCTAATCAATCATAAATAATATCGATTGAATTATTAAATATTTAACTACTATTATTACTTGTCAAATTTTCAATTTTCCAGTCCAACTTTCAAATACAAAATACAGGTATTGTTTGCAAAACTTTTCTCTTTTTACAATTTATAAAACTTAGTTACTTGAGTCTGGAATTTTATTAAAAAGAAAAAACTATTGTTTAAAAATATACAATGTGTATATCGTATAGAGAATTTGAAAAAAATATTCCCTGACCGGGAGTCGAACCCGGGCCGCCTGGGTGAAAACCAGGAATCCTAACCGCTAGACCATCAGGGATTAATAACAAAATTTTACAACGCCATATACACACACACTATCCTAACTAAAATTTTCAATTAAAATTAAACTTTTCTTTTAATTCCTAATCAATCATAAATAATATCGATTGAATTATTAAATATTTAACTACTATTATTACTTGTCAAATTTTCAATTTTCCAGTCCAACTTTCAAATACAAAATACAGGTATTGTTTGCAAAACTTTTCTCTTTTTACAATTTATAAAACTTAGTTACTTGAGTCTGGAATTTTATTAAAAAGAAAAAACTATTGTTTAAAAATATACAATGTGTATATCGTATAGAGAATTTGAAAAAAATATTCCCTGACCGGGAGTCGAACCCGGGCCGCCTGGGTGAAAACCAGGAATCCTAACCGCTAGACCATCAGGGATTAATAACAAAATTTTACAACGCCATATACACACACACTATCCTAACTAAAATTTTCAATTAAAATTAAACTTTTCTTTTAATTCCTAATCAATCATAAATAATATCGATTGAATTATTAAATATTTAACTACTATTATTACTTGTCAAATTTTCAATTTTCCAGTCCAACTTTCAAATACAAAATACAGGTATTGTTTGCAAAACTTTTCTCTTTTTACAATTTATAAAACTTAGTTACTTGAGTCTGGAATTTTATTAAAAAGAAAAAACTATTGTTTAAAAATATACAATGTGTATATCGTATAGAGAATTTGAAAAAAATATTCCCTGACCGGGAGTCGAACCCGGGCCGCCTGGGTGAAAACCAGGAATCCTAACCGCTAGACCATCAGGGATTAATAACAAAATTTTACAACGCCATATACACACACACTATCCTAACTAAAATTTTCAATTAAAATTAAACTTTTCTTTTAATTCCTAATCAATCATAAATAATATCGATTGAATTATTAAATATTTAACTACTATTATTACTTGTCAAATTTTCAATTTTCCAGTCCAACTTTCAAATACAAAATACAGGTATTGTTTGCAAAACTTTTCTCTTTTTACAATTTATAAAACTTAGTTACTTGAGTCTGGAATTTTATTAAAAAGAAAAAACTATTGTTTAAAAATATACAATGTGTATATCGTATAGAGAATTTGAAAAAAATATTCCCTGACCGGAGTCGAACCCGGGCCGCCTGGGTGAAAACCAGGAATCCTAACCGCTAGACCATCAGGGATTAATAACAAAATTTTACAACGCCATATACACACACACTATCCTAACTAAAATTTTCAATTAAAATTAAACTTTTCTTTTAATTCCTAATCAATCATAAATAATATCGATTGAATTATTAAATATTTAACTACTATTATTACTTGTCAAATTTTCAATTTTCCAGTCCAACTTTCAAATACAAAATACAGGTATTGTTTGCAAAACTTTTCTCTTTTTACAATTTATAAAACTTAGTTACTTGAGTCTGGAATTTTATTAAAAAGAAAAAACTATTGTTTAAAATATACAATGTGTATATCGTATAGAGAATTTGAAAAAAATATTCCCTGACCGGGAGTCGAACCCGGGCCGCCTGGGTGAAAACCAGGAATCCTAACCGCTAGACCATCAGGGATTAATAACAAAATTTTACAACGCCATATACACACACACTATCCTAACTAAAATTTTCAATTAAAATTAAACTTTTCTTTTAATTCCTAATCAATCATAAATAATATCGATTGAATTATTAAATATTTAACTACTATTATTACTTGTCAAATTTTCAATTTTCCAGTCCAACTTTCAAATACAAAATACAGGTATTGTTTGCAAAACTTTTCTCTTTTTACAATTTATAAAACTTAGTTACTTGAGTCTGGAATTTTATTAAAAAGAAAAAACTATTGTTTAAAAATATACAATGTGTATATCGTATAGAGAATTTGAAAAAAATATTCCCTGACCGGGAGTCGAACCCGGGCCGCCTGGGTGAAAACCAGGAATCCTAACCGCTAGACCATCAGGGATTAATAACAAAATTTTACAACGCCATATACACACACACTATCCTAACTAAAATTTTCAATTAAAATTAAACTTTTCTTTTAATTCCTAATCAATCATAAATAATATCGATTGAATTATTAAATATTTAACTACTATTATTACTTGTCAAATTTTCAATTTTCCAGTCCAACTTTCAAATACAAAATACAGGTATTGTTTGCAAAACTTTTCTCTTTTTACAATTTATAAAACTTAGTTACTTGAGTCTGGAATTTTATTAAAAAGAAAAACTATTGTTTAAAAAATATACAATGTGTATATCGTATAGAGAATTTGAAAAAAATATTCCCTGACCGGGAGTCGAACCCGGGCCGCCTGGGTGAAAACCAGGAATCCTAACCGCTAGACCATCAGGGATTAATAACAAAATTTTACAACGCCATATACACACACACTATCCTAACTAAAATTTTCAATTAAAATTAAACTTTTCTTTTAATTCCTAATCAATCATAAATAATATCGATTGAATTATTAAATATTTAACTACTATTATTACTTGTCAAATTTTCAATTTTCCAGTCCAACTTTCAAATACAAAATACAGGTATTGTTTGCAAAACTTTTCTCTTTTTACAATTTATAAAACTTAGTTACTTGAGTCTGGAATTTTATTAAAAAGAAAAAACTATTGTTTAAAAATA